>JACEFZ010021376.1:0-129576 GCA_014155875.1 Cepaea nemoralis
ACGTCCACACATGTCAGGGTCTTAAACTTGGCTCGCTAACCTAACACATGTGAGACAGTACAAGTACAACGTGATTTGACGTAAGACTCAACGACACACCGTTCAATGGATTTATTCACATATCAAATACAGAACGATGATCACAACAATATATACTGGATACTTCAATGCACTTACATCCACAATACAGCTCACAAGTCTGACTCTCAAGATGTCCAGACACTCGCCTTTCAAGCACAGAAAACCCACACAACGCCTTTCTCTCATCACACGTCTGTCCGAGTCGAAGTCCCAGAGCGGTCTCCCGCTAGTTCGCAACTTGCCTCCCACCTGAGGTGGCTTCACGAGACATGCGTGCGTCTTGCGTCATCCTTGCCTGACCGCTGGTCGCTTGTCAGCCAGCAACCTTGCAGGCCGGTAACTACCACTCGCCTGGCGGCGTAACGAAGTTACTGCCTCCCTGCTGTGAGCTAAGTAGCCTGGCGGCGTAACGATGTCACTGCGTCACTGTACCCTTTTCGGACTCTGACATTTGTAAGATTGTGTAATAAATACGTGTGTAGAATGACGACAACTGCACATCGTTTACATTTGATGTTTTTATTCCAAGATAGATAGAAAAGTACACATCATATGAACAGATCAGATGATAACATCGATTCATAATTACACTTGGTTCAAAAATAAAGAATTAATGCAACGCTATATAAGTATTTGTAATCATACTGGGTGTCACTTTACACATATTTATCAAATATGACATTACTCAACTATAATTTTAGACAATAATGGGGTGTTTAGTATATTGTATAATTATGTAAGATCATACACATCGACGACTCTATATCACACCGATGACATGATTACACATGTACGCCTTGATAACACTTCTACGCCATGATAACCGCCGATGCCACGATAACAAACCTAGCCATAACACACCTACACCATGATAACATGCATACGCCTTGATAACACACCTACACCATGATAACACACCTAGGCCATGATAACATGCATACGCTATGAATAACATACATTCGCCATGATAACACATACAATATGATAACATACATATGCCATGATAACATACATAAGCCATGATAACATATATACGCCATGATAACACAGATACGCCATGATAACATACATACACCATGATAACATACATACACCATGATAACACACCTACACCATGATAACATACATACACCACGATAACATACATACACCATGATAACACAGCTTACACCATGATAACATACCTACACAATGATAACACACCTACACCATGATAACATACATACACCATGATAACATACATACACCATGATAACATACCTACACCATGATAACATGCATACACCATGATAACATGCATACACCATGATAACATACATACACCATGATAAGACACCTAGGCCATGATAAGACATCTACGCCATGATAACATACATACACCATGATAACATACATACACCATGATAACATACATACACCATGATAACATACATACACCATGATAACATACATACACCATGATAACATACATACACCATGATAACATACATACACCATGATAACATACATACACCATGATAACATACATACACCATGATAAGACACCTAGGCCATGATAAGACATCTACGCCATGATAACATACATACACCATGATAACATACATACGCCATGATAACATACATACACCATGATAACATACATACGCCATGATAACATACATACACCATGATAACATACATACACCATGATAACATACATACACCATGATAACATACATACACCATGATAACATACATACACCATGATAACATACATACACCATGATAACATACATACACCATGATAACATACATACACCATGATAAGACACCTAGGCCATGATAAGACATCTATGCCATGATAACATACATACACCATGATAACATACATACGCCATGATAACATACATACACCATGATAAGACACCTAGGCCATGATAAGACATCTATGCCATGATAACATACATACACCATGATAACATACATACGCCATGATAACATACATACACCATGATAACATACATACACCATGATAACATACATACACCATGATAGCACACCTACACCATGATAACATACATACACCATGATAACATACATACACCATGATAACATACATACACCATGATAACATACATACACCGTGATAACATACATACACCATGATAACATACATACACCATGATAACATACATACACCATGATAACATACATACACCATGATAACATACATACACCATGATAACATACATACACCATGATAACATACATACACCATGATAAGACATCTACGCCATGATAACATACATACACCATGATAACATACATACACCATGATAACATACATACACCATGATAACATACATACACCATGATAACATACATACACCATGATAACCTCCTGTGTGTTGCCGGGGCCCATAAGGGAAGCAAAGAATAGCAACACTGTAGCCTACCACGCATGTCGTAAGAGGCGACTAAGGAGGATTGATGGTTCCGTCGCCCTGCTACTGAGTGAGTGCGTGGTGCGACACTGTGAGCTGTGAGTTTCATGTGAAATGCTTTTGAATATGCCCGAGGTGTTTTGGAACGTGATTGCATGTTCGGAGCGATTGCAGATGGCTATGTCCCAGAGTTGACCGGTTTTTGCCTTATGCAGAAATGCGTGGCTGCTGGGCTTCTGGTTGACTGCCACTGCCATCGACGATGAACTGTATTTCGTGGACTGTGTGGGTGAACATCTAGGAAACATCCAGATGGGAAAATGACAGCCGATTCCATCAGAAATGAACTGGGTGTTTTGTGTGTGTGTGTGTGGGGGGGGGGGGGGCTATTGTGTTGACATTCTGGCGGCGGCATTATGCACAGTGTATCTGTGCGGGCTGTTGTTTGTTGAGGCTCCTGCCTTTTCCACTTTTCACATTGGGCAGTGGGGAGTGTTTTGTGTGATATTCACTGGCACAGGAATGGAGCATAATGGGGACGACCCGTTGCTGTGAAGTTGGAACTGCGACTAACTAACTAACTAACCATGATAACACATCTACGCCATGATAGCATATATACACCATGATAACACATCTATGCCATGATAACATACATACACCATGATAACATACATACACCTTGATAATATACATACACCATGATAACATACATACACCATGATAACACATCTAGGCCATGATAACACACCTACACCATGATAACATCTAGGCAATGATAACACACCTACACCATGATAACATCTAGGCAATGATAACACACCTACACCATGATAACACATCTAGGCCATGATAACACATCTAGGCCATGATAACACACCTACACCATGATAACACATCTAGGCCATGATAACACACCTACACCATGATAACACATCTAGGCCATGATAACACATCTAGGCCATGATAACACACCTACACCATGATAACACATCTAGGCCATGATACATACCTAAGCTATGATACATACCTACGCCATGATACATACCTAAACTATTATACATACCTACGCCATGATACATACCTAAACTATGATACATACCTAGACCACGATAACACACCTACGCCATGATACATACCTAAGCTATGATACATACCTACGCCATGATACATACCTAAACTATTATACATACCTACGCCATGATACATACCTAAACTATGATACATACCTACGCCATGATACATACCTAAACTATGATACATACCTAGACCATGATAACACACCTACGCCATGATACATACCTAAGCTATGATACATACCTACGCCATGATACATACCTAAACTATTATACATACCTACGCCATGATACATACCTAAACTATGATACATACCTACGCCATGATACATACCTAAGCTATGATACATACCTAGACCATGATAACACACCTACGCCATGATACATACCTAAGCTATGATACATACCTACGCCATGATACATACCTAAACTATTATACATACCTACGCCATGATACATACCTAAACTATGATACATACCTACGCCATGATACATACCTAAACTATGATACATACCTACGCCATGATACATACCTAAACTATGATACATACCTACGCCATGAAACATACCTAAACTATGATACACGCCTATGCCATGATACATACCTAAACTATGATACATACCTACGCCATGATACATACCTAAACTATGATACATACCTACGCCATGATACATACCTAAACTATGATACACGCCTATGCCATGATACATACCTAAACTATGATACATACCTACGCCATGATACATACCTAAACTATGATACATACCTACGCCATGATACATACCTAAACTATGATACACGCCTATGCCATGATACATACCTAAACTATGATACATACCTACGCCATGATACATACCTAAACTATGATACATACCTACGCCATGAAACATTCCTATACTATGATGAATACCTACCGTATAATACATACCTACCCTATTATACATACCTACGCCATGATGCATACCTATGCTATAATACATACCTACGCTTTGTTACATACCTATGCTATGATACTTACGCCATGCTACATACCTATGTCGTGATACACACCCACGCCATGACACACGCCGATGCCATGTTGTATATTCACGCTAATGACATGATTCACACCGATGGCATATTTCACGCTGGTGACATGATCCCACTGGTAACAAAATTCTCACTGACGACATGATTTACGCTAATGACATAATTCACACTGGTAACATAATTCACGCTGATAAAATAATTCACGCTGTTAATATAATTCACGCTAATGACTAATTCACACTGGTAACATAATTAACCATGACGACGTGATTCACGCTGATGATATAATTCACATTGGTAATATAATTCATGCTGGCGACATGATTCACTCAAATGACATAATTCACACTGGTAACATGACAACATGATTCATGCTGGTTACATAATTCACACTGGTAACATGACAACATGATTCATGCTGGTTACATAATTCACACTGGTAACATAATTCACCATGAAAACATTATTAATGCTGGTTACATAATTCACACTGGTAACATAATTCACCATGACAACATGATTCACGCTGATGACATAATTCACACTGGTAATATAATTAATGCTGGTGACATGATTCACACAAATGACATAATTCACACTGGTACCATAATTCACCATGACAACATGATTCACGCTGGTGATATAATTCACACTGGTACCATAATTCACCATAACAACATGATTCATACTGGTTACATAATTCACACTGGTAACATAATTCACCATGACGACATGATTCACGCTGGTGCTATAATTCACACTGGTACCATAATTCACCATGAAAACATGATTAATGCTGGTTACATAATTCACACTGGTAACATGACAACATGATTCATGCTGGTTACATAATTCTCACTGGTAACATAATTCACACTGGTAACATGACAACATGATTCATGCTGGTTACATAATTCACACTGGTACCATAATTCACCATGAAAACATGATTCATGCTGGTTACATAATTCACACTGGTACCATAATTCACCATGACAACATGATTCATGCTGGTTACATAATTCACACCGGTAACATAATTCACCATGACAACATGATTCACGCTGGTGATATAATTCACACTGGTTACATAATTCACCATAACAACATGATTTACGCTTGTGACATCATACTTCTGTTTGACTTACATTTGATTTTTTCTTTCTCAATTACAACATTAATTAACACAAATTGATTTATTTAACATTATAAGTTAAAATAACTGTTATTGGTGTATTTAAATGATTACAATGTGTTTGTTATATGAATTAATGTCATAAATAACTTCAGGGCCTGTTGATGTAAAATGTGAAAAACATTTTCAAATTCCATGCAAGAAATAAATAAGTGCTTATACTGATAGGTGATAACTTGAAATGACTCAAAGAGAACAGTTTACGCGCATCAGAAGAAGCCAGTCATAATGTTGGACACACCATGAGGAAGGGAAGCTGGAGTACTTCGTGACAATTGGAGATTAGGAGAGATAGAGAAGATGCTGGGCAGGTGGAAATCAATGCACGTAGAAACATATGTAAAAGAAATAATTGGCAGCACACGAGACAAAAGGCTGTTGAATGATAATGACCATTAATTTCATCCATTAAGGTGGATGAAGAATGACTTGTGCGATGAATTGGATTAAAGAGAGGAAGAGTTGCGCAATTCGTCGACCTGACTCTCTCGCCTGCATCCATCTGAATCCAGTAGCAAGACAAGTCAAGACGACTGGAGACGAACACAGGTGCAGTGGGCGTTTGGCTGCCACAAGCCAGTTATCCCTGTATTACAGTGTACAATAATGTTCATCATTACCTCCAGTTCCGAAAACCAACAAAATAGAACCGAGGTTCTATTTCATTACACAATGCACCATAGGTGAGTTAGCGGGTTCCGACTTCCATGGCTTGCGTCCTATTGTCTATATCCACGAACACCTTTTATGGTGCCTGATGAGCGTCAGCGTTTGGCACCTTAACCGGGCGTTTGGTTCATCCCACAGCGCCAGTTCTGTTACCAAAAGTATCCCACTTGGCACACGCATTCGACAAACGCCCGGCTCCACTCGAGCGAGGCGGAATTCTTACCCATTTAACGTTTGAGAATAGGTTGAGGAGGGTGACCTCGGCAAAGCATATAAAAAACTAGAGGAAGAAAACTATATGATAGAGGCTAGACATGGTGATGATGGACATTGTGTATCACATGACACAGAACCTTGGAAGTCATGACGTCATCGCCCGGACATACAACAGCTGACTGTACAAAGAGTAAAGCAAATAGATCCTCCATTAGGTCTGAAGAAACAATTTCGACGAAACAGAGTGAAGATGCTTGTGGTTGTTTGAACATCACTTCTATCACCTCACATATAGAGGTGTGTGACAAAACGGACCCGATACAGTCTGTTCTCTGTATTATTTCCCTTTGAAGGGACTGCGACGGGTTAGTCTCCCTTGATCTGGTAACGATAACTAGGGGATTCCCCGTCTAAAGTAGTTCGTGACGTCACAATTCTGGTGATTTCTAGAAGCCTCTAGAATGTCCACAGTCAAGTGCGTACGTGGTTTGTTGTCACGTTGGACTCACGATTACTCGGGACTTACGGGGTTTTGGATTTCTCCATGATCCTTGTGAATCTCAGGGCCCGAGAAGTCCTTGGGACTGCGCACTTAGTTGGTCACGATCAGTCGCCAGTCGGACATCGTCGAATGCAGATCGCAGTAATTCACTGCTAGAAGAGATGTCGGTAAACGCAGCCAGGCGGACATCTGCAGTGAAGGGTTGTGATTTCTAGATCACAGGTAATGTTGAATTACTTCATCTATAGATTAACCGTTGTCCGTAAATACCGCGCCTACATTCCCAAGACGATGAATTGCCGACTAAAATAGTTGTCTCCGCGAAGCGCATAACTTGACCGTCGCATGTCTGCATTTTTAATTAGCTGTTATTGATCGGCTAGGTAATGTGCTTGTCAGACGCGGCTGGTACAGCCAATTGTTGTGAGCGTGTATAAACAGTAGGCGTGTACGTGTGTTCCATCTGCTAATTGTGAAAATCCGATGGGTGTATATCTGAAAGGATGTATTTACTGTTAGAGTATAAATTATATGCATGGTTAGTGAAAGGTACGTTATCATCACTGCTATGTGTAAGTAGGTTCGGGTAATTTACCAACTGTGTAGCAGATGTGTTGTCTATCTGGTTTAGTGATTACATACTCAGGGCTGTCGGGACGTTTGACATTCGTTACATTGTGAAGCTGGAATCAGTTAATAGTGATAAGTTATTGCTTGTTATTATTGTTGATGTGTCATTTGCTTTGCTAGATTAGAATTGTAACTTATGTGTTATATCAGTGGTGGTGATTATTCCGGGAAACAAGGTGGTGTTATTTCATTGGGATGTGCAGGTAAGTATTTGCCGTGTGAAGATGCTAGTGCTTTTCCTCATAGGCAGAAATGTTTTATATTTACCGGATAGCGGTTGATAGAAAGTATTCATGATGCCTAATGTCACTGCTTGTCTACATGCCCGTCTGCTAGTGTGACCGTGCGTGTCCAATCGTGTGTATGTCTAGCCAACCGACTGTTGATTAGGCTTGTCAGATTGACCGTTATGGTGCATGTTCGAACCAAAGCGGTCGTTCGTAACAGGTGGTTGAAGTAACATACCCGACCGAGAGCGATGCGGCGCTCTGTAATCGAGGCCGTTGCGTCTATGTAGATCCGAACCCTGAACAGAATGTAGTCTATCTCTATTATTCTCCTCTACAAGAAACCTGACTATGATAATGGAATACCTTCTTCACTGCAGTGAGGAAGTAGTAGTATCCTCTGTGGTAATTGGTCAGAATTTGGGGGACTGGAGATTTGGGAGCTGAGGGGCTGAAAGCCTCGCTAAATCGGATGACGTGGCCTATTTCGCCACGGACCAAGATGCGCTGGACCCACAGTAGCTGTGGGAAAGTGTTTTCGGTGGAGGGCCACCATCTCTGTGCTAGACCTGCACAGACTTGACCGTCATGGATGAAGGTCAAGTAATAAACGTCTAACGTTGTTCTGGGACGGAGATCCCAGAACAGAAGCTGTTGCTGTGTTCTGAGTTTGTTAATTAAGTTTAGCAATTCTTTGTTTATAATTTATTTAATGCTACATTGATGAATTGTGCGGAAGATACTTCATCTATGTTGTATGGGCATTAATGAGTTAGGTTGAATTAGTTGATCCATGGGTGAAGGGATTGATTACTTGTTGAGCCAGGTAGAAGGAGGATATGTCCGGCTGGGCACCTCCTAGATAAAGTAACCAATACACTGAAAGAGAAGTAGGTGTAATTTATGGTTGATGGATGGTGCAGAAACAGGAGTGGATTAGCACCAGGCGAAGGATACTTTGACAGAGTCATAGAGTCGACTTTGGTGCTATCGGGCTAACGGTTGCCCAGACGAGTTACTTAACTATACACTGGTGTATTATTGCTTTCTCTTGCAGCCTCATGCCTATACATTGTATTTAAGAGTAGATCAATGATGTTGATGATCACTTATATATATATTGTATTGTATATATTACTGAGAGGCATGTATTAATGTGGAGATGCAGTGTAGTCCTAGTTGTAGTTGAGTACTCACACCAACCCCTCCATGTTTCAGGATCTGTTATAGGTTAGATCCGATGGAGATTCATGAGCTCAACCATAAGCTCCAGGGGACTTGCTCGTTCCAGTGCCAATCCAGATAAGATTTGAGGCGTTACTGGGAGCAGTCATCGGAATCTGACTAAGTCAATATGAGAGAGTCAACTGAGTGAGATTAGCCGGTAGGTCTGGGCTAAGACCACCGTCAAGAGTCCGACGAAGCTAGTCAATCGATCCAGATAAGGTCAGAGACTACAGCGTCTATTGATTCCAACCAGCGAGGTACTGGTACATGTCTCAATCAATGATAACCTTGAGATTTTTCCAGGCAATGAAGTTCAAGTGTTGAAACGAACGTTGACCAGTCAGGACAATGGCCAGTTTATTAAGCTTCCGCCCGGCTGGGTCGTCATGGGACACATTGTCTACAGTTCACGGAACCGCAAGGGTGAATCAACAGTTGTGATCCTTTTTGAAGCAATGAACCAGGTCATATGACCGGCCGCAGAGATTTGACATTTTGGTGAACTTTGCAGGTAGTTGATACTTACCGAACTGAGTTGATGGACAGACTTGGTGAACTGTGAGGGTAGTTGATACCTACCGAACTGTGTACGATAGCTACATGAGAAGATGTTCAGTTGTTAACATTCACTTGTTGAGTCATGCTATTGTGACATTGTGGTACCTATGGAGGCAGTGCTCCAGTTATAGGTTGCTGATAAGTGTTTCTCATGACTTGCGAGACAGAAGAGCAACCAGGCTCTTGTATATACTAGTGTATTGTGCTTTAAGAGTTTTCTTCAGTTGGGGACAGCTAGGTTTCTAGTGTCAACCCAGATGTCATCAGCAGAGTCGAACTTGTGATTTAGTACGTCATCGAGGGATGATCCTCAATGGTTGGTGAAGTGTCTGTCAGGCATTAGTTCTACGCCTGACCAGCCCAAGTTTGTGTTCACAGTGGGAGGAGAAGACTTTGAACGGCACTGTGCCTTGGAGTTCCTTTACACTGGAGGTTTCTCGGGTGAGTCGTTAACTACGACGGGACAGCTTCACGAACTGAAGTCACATGCTCTGTGATGAAGACGGATCATCAGGAGATCTTCTCGTGTACATATTTTTTTTCTATCCGGGCTTTCAGCCATCCTTCTCTAAGTTAAAGTTGACGGATTTAGAAATTAAATTTTGTTTTGTTAGCTATGGCTTTGTGTATTAGGATGACTGTTGTCTTGTCCGAGCCTCTGTGGGTAGGAATCCATAAGTGGGGAAGGGAGATTCAGCTGTCCCGGCTTGTGTGAGGCCTTGTAGATGTAAAGTCCTATTGGGGTGGTCGGAGCAAAAGCTGGGGATATTAACTATAGTAACATACCTGTCCAAGCCTCGGGGGTCTTGTTACAAGGTAAGGTTTAAATATATAATAATATCCCAGTCAGAGATATGCACTACTGACGAATTCAAACGAGAGCGAAACTCGAGTCTAGTGCTTCCAATATGACGTGGAAAAGGCCTTAAGTTCGTACCGGAGTACGATCAGCGTTGCCAGTAGTGGGTTGTGAGAAATCTTTACACCTCAAATCCCGAAACTAACAAATAAATCAATTATGGAGTTAAATAGTCAGGATATTATAGAATAGTCATGCAGACTATTACTGAGTTTAATTACAACGACGTTATTTTACAGTAGAAAAGATAGCAGACTTTCCATTTCTGTCGTCATCATCATGATCATGATCATGATCATAATCATCATCCTCCACTTCTGGCGTCAAGCGTCGTGGGAAGGAATAATTTGCGTTCCACCGCCCGATGGGCGGCACTGGATAGTGTCATTCCGTGCGATTGTACAATGTTTTCGATGTCGTTAATCCATTTTCTTCTTGGATGTCCTCGTGGTCTCGTCGCAGATGATCTTTGATGTAAGGCCAGTGATGGTAGTTGTTGGTGTTACATTCTAACGACATGGCCAAACCACTTTTTCTTCTGCCTTTCAGTAAATGTGGCACAAGGTGTTGATCCCACTGTCTGTCTGATAACAGCATTTCTTACTCGGTCTCGGATTGTTAGGTTGGCAGCTCTCCTTAGGCATCTCATCTCGCAGGTGTTGATTTTGCGAAGGTGTGATTTGGATAAAGTCCAGGTGTGAGATTGGTAGCTTAGTGTTGGTAGCAAACCGTTAGGGAATTTATGTGTTCAAGTACTATTGCTCGAGAATTATGGAGGAAATTAAAAGAAAAACACAACTCTATCACGCCGGAAACACACCAAAGCTGAACAACAAGCAACGTCCTGTAAACAACAAGCGACCAACAACAGCTAAATTTCGAAGCAGACAGCAAACATTCGGGACTTTGAATGTTACGGGTCTAGGAAACAAGGAACCAGCTCTCGTAGAATTTGTGAAAAAATCAAATATACAAATTTTAGGACTCGCAGATACTAGGAAAAAAGGGGCAGCACACAAAATGAATACATGAAGGTTACGTTCTTATATGGACCAGCGAGCTACAGCTAAACATGGAGTGGGTGTTTTGTTTCATCCAGAAAAATCGAAAGCCATTATCAACACTACATTTATATCGGAAGGGGTAATACTAGTACAGATCAAAGAAGGAAACAGAACAACTTCTATCGTCAATATGTGTGGGTTACACAGACGGAAATAATAGTGTGTTTGACTGACAATGTTTGACCTATTATAAGAATGTGTGATGATACACGTCTGTTTCCGGTGAGCATATTATAGAGGTGATGCGATTGTTACAGTCTGGAGCAGTGTTTCCCAACCTTTTTTGTACCATGCCCCACTTAAGCCTTTCTAAAATTCATATTGCCCCCCTCCCCCGCCCCATGCCCCCCCCCTCAACATATACATTATTTTTAATATTCAAAAATTGAAATGTTCACTAAAGAAACTTGAATGATAGGTTTTACGAAGAAAGCACTAGGTAATTATTGAGCAAACACAGTAAGTAAATTTTCAAAACATATAATGGAGAACTGAAATTCAAGTACAAAATAATTTTAATGAAAGATTTTTCTATATTATTTTAATTATTAGTAATTATTTATTATTTAAATTTAGTGAGATCCTTGCGCTTGATGCTTGCTGCAAAGAGATCTTATGTCAGGTTCCAATTTAGTTAACTTCAGTCTCAAGTCTTCCCGTTTTGTTATATTCAGCCGATTTCTTCCATTTTCGAATTGCCCCCCTTAACAGTCAAATTGCCCCCCTGTGGGGCGTGGGCCCCACGTTGGGAAACACTTGTCTGGAGTCTATATCAGTTTATTCACAGACATGGATACATTAACTGTGAAAGCACAATCACAGGCGCCCCACTGGAACCTGGACACGCTATTGAAGCATATGAATACGGACGTTCCTCCGTGTCAGCGTTTCCTTGTTTATCACAGTAACCCAGGCTGACCTGTTTGGCACATCCGTGAGGGTGGGAGACCACGATTTTCAGGGAAGTTTCCTGTAGATCATTTTCTCCATTATTGTGTTTGACGTATTTTCTGAAACTGGTATAATTTCTATACAGTTCATAAAACATATCTTTGTACTGATTAAACACACTTTTTAATCTGCTTGGAAGATCCAGGTTATGAGTATAATGCCTAATTATGTAAGTATCGTCATATGTGCTACTATTATAGGACCCGCACATATCTGTTAGTGTGACGACATGTTTACAGACATCAGGTGTTTCCCCAGAATCAAAAAACAGATGACAAGTTGTATGTTCTGCCTCCAGTGTATCGTAAACAAGATGACGTGCCGTTATTATACTAATATAAGCAAATCTTTGTTGTGGTGTTGTAGAATTCTTACATTCTTTGCAACGACAACCTAAATCTTGACGTATCACTACTCTGTCAATGAAACCACTACCTACTCTCATCAGATAACTGCCCCTGTTACTGGACCACGGGTATGGGATGTCAGCACCTGTGACAGTTTCAGGTCTCTGCTCGCTGACATACTTGACTGACACACGGACAGTTAGATCTGACACTAGTTTCACAAACTGCATTAACTCTTCTCTTTGGTAGGAAGGGTGGGAGATTACTCATATTGAACGTCCTCAAGAGGAAAGAAATTCCGGTGTCTTGGATTCACCTTACAGTCAGCGTAATGTTTGTTCTGTCCGTTCTCCATTACACAGAAGAAATTATCTTCCCATGGCCCTGTAGGACAGATAAGATAAGACCAATGATAATAATGATATATGAAAACTGATTCTATTGTAATATGGGTAACAATGTCATATAGATACCTGTTCATACTCAGATAAAAATACATTATTTTCTTGTGACGATACTCTTATTTGGTTGGTTGGTTGGTTGGTTGAAAAGATGGATGGTTGATTATTTGTTTGGTTGGTTAATTGGTTGGTTGACTGATTGACTGGTTGGCTTGCTGATTGTTGGTTGGCTGGTTGGTTGTTGGTTAGCTGGCTGGCTGGTTGTTCCTTGGCTGGCTGATTGTTAGTTCGCTGGCTGGTTGTTAATTGGATGGCTGGTTGATGGTTGGCTAGCTGGTTGTTGGTTTGAAGGCTGGTTGTTGGTTGGCTGGTTGTTGGTTGGCTGGTTGTTGGCTGGCTGGTTGTTGGTTGGCTGGCTGGTTGTTGGTTAGCTGGCTGGTTGTTGGCTGGCTGGTTGTTGGTTGGCTGACTGGTTGTTGGTTGGCTGGCTGGTTGTTGGTTGGCTGGTTGTTGGTTGGCTGGTTGTTGGTTGGCTGGCTGGTTGTTGATTGGCTGGCTGGTTGTTGATTGGCTGGCTGGTTGTTGATTGGCTGGCTGGTTGTTGGCTTGCAGGCTGGTTGTTGGTTGGCTGGTTGTTGATTGGTTGGCTGGTTGTTGGTTGGTTTGCTGGTTGTTGGTTGACTGGCTGGTTGTTGATTGGCTGGCTGGTTGTTAATTGGGTAGCTGGTTGTTGGTTGGCTTTCTGGTTGTTGGTTGGCTGTTGGTTGTTAGTTGGCTGGTAGTTGTTGATTGGCTGGCTGGTTGTTAGTAGGGTGGCTGGTTGTTGGTTGGCTTTCTGGTTGTTGGTTGGCTGGTGGTTGTTGTTTAGTTGATTGGCTGATTGAGAGCTTGTTTGACTGATTGGCCGGCTGGTTGATTGTCTGACTGGCTGGTGAGTTGATTGAGTGGGTGGTTAATTAATCGTTTAGTTGGTTGGATGGTTGGATGTTTGTTTGACCATTTACCTGGCTGGTTGTTGTTTGGCTGGTTGGCTGGCTGGTTGTTGGTTGGCTGGCTGGTTGTTGGTTGGCTGGCTAGTTGTTGGCTGGCTGGCTGGCTGGCTGGTTGTTCCTTGGCTGGCTGATTGTTAGTTCGCTGGCTGGTTGTTGGTTGGCTGGTTGTTGGTTGGCTGGCTGGTTGTTGATTGGTTGGCTGGTTGTTGGTTGGTTGGCTGGTTGTTGGTTGGGTGGCTGGTTGTTGATTGGTTGGCTGGTTGTTGTTTCGTTGGCTGGTTGTTGGTTGGCTGGTTGTTGGTTGGCTGGTTGTTGGTTGGCTGGCTGGTTGTTGATTGGTTGGCTGGTTGTTGATTGGTTTGCTGGTTGTTGATTGGTTGGCTGGCTGATTGTTGGTTGGCTGGCTGGTTGTTGGTTGGCTGGCTGGCTAGTTGTTGGCTGGCTGGCTGGCTGGTTGTTCCTTGGCTGGCTGATTGTTAGTTCACTGGCTGGTTGTTAATCGGATGGCTGGTTGATGGTTGGCTAGCTGGTTGTTGGTTTGCAGGCTGGTTGTTGGTTGGCTGGTTGTTGATTGGCTGGCTGGTTGTTGGTTTGCAGTATGGTTGTTGGTTGGCTGGTTGATGGTTGGCTAGCTGGTTGTTGGTTTGCAGGCTGGTTGTTGGTTGGCTGGTTGATGGTTGGCTAGCTGGTTGTTGGCTTGCCGGCTGGTTGTTGGTTGGCTGGTTGTTGGTTGGCTGGTTGTTGGTTGGTTGGCTGGTTGTTGATTGGCTGGCTGGTTGTTGATTGGCTGGCTGGTTGTTGATTGGCTGGCTGGTTGTTGGTTTGCAGGCTGGTTGTTGGTTGGCTGGTTGTTGATTGGTTGGCTGGTTGTTGATTGGTTGGCTGGTTGTTGTTTCGTTGGCTGGTTGTTGATTGGCTGGTTGTTGGTTGGCTGGTTGTTGGTTGGCTGGTTGTTGGTTGGCTGGCTGGTTGTTGGTTGGCTGGTTGTTGGTTGGCTGGTTGTTGGTTGACTGGCTGGTTGTTGATTGGCTGGCTGGTTGTTAATTGGGTAGCTGGTTGTTGGTTGGCTTTCTGGTTGTTGGTTGGCTGGTGGTTGTTAGTTGGCTGGTAGTTGTTGATTGGCTGGCTGGTTGTTAGTTGGGTGGCTGGTTGTTGGTTGGCTTTCTGGTTGTTGGTTGGCTGGTGGTTGTTGTTTAGTTGATTGGCTGATTGAGAGCTTGTTTGACTGATTGGCCGGCTGGTTGATTGTCTGACTGGCTGGTGAGTTGATTGAGTGGGTGGTTAGTTAATCGTTTAGTTGGTTGGATGTTTGTTTGATCATTTACCTGGCTGGTTGTTGTTTGGCTGGCTGGTTGTTGTTTGGTTAGCTGGTTGGTGCTTCACTGATTGGACGGCTGCCTGGCTGGTTGGCCGACCAGCTGGCTGGTTCATGGCTGGGTGGTTGGTTGTGATGGAATGTGGAGCATTCCTTGGGGATAACTAATGCTTAACATCCGATCTATATCAGTGATTGTGTTTTCAGTATTTCAGTCAAAGTATCATTCATTTATTCACTTCATGTGATATCACACTCTGCAGTATGCACCTGACGAGATGCAGCAAAACAAGCCAGGCAGTAAATTGCGCAATCTATTTATCTTGTCAATTCTCAACTGTCGCTCTGTTTATCTCGCTATTCTCAACTCTATTGTGTTATTTTATTCTTAGCTAACATGCTATTCTATTTTGTTACTCTCGTCAGTCACTCTATTGTTTCTTGTTATTCTCACCTGTCACTCTATTGTATCTTGTCTAGGATATAGGAGTGACATATATATCATGGGCAGAATTACCATTGCATGTCTAGGATATAAGTGTGACATATATGCCATGGGTAGAATTACCATTAGATGTCTAGGATATAAGTTTGACATATATGCCATGGACAGAATTACAATTACATGTCTAGGATATAAGGATGACAAATATGCCATGGGCAGAATTACCATTACATGTCTAGGATATAAGTGTGACATATATGCCATGGACAGAATTACCATTACATGTCTAGGATATAAGGATGACATATATGCCATGGACAGAATTACCATTACATATCTAGGATATAAGGATGACATATATGCCATCGACAGAATTACCATTATATGTCTAGGATATAAGGATGACATATATGTCATGGACAGAATTACCATTACATGTCTAGGATATAAGTGTGCCATATATCCCATGGACAGAATTACCATTACATGTCTAGGATATAAGTGTGACATATATCCCATGGACAGAATTACCATTACATGTCTAGGATATAAGTGTGACATATATCCCATGGACAGAATTACCATTACATGTCTATGATATAAGTGTGACATATATGCCATGGACAGAATTACCATTACATGTCTAGGATATAAGTGTGACATATATGCCATGGACAGAATTACCATTACATGTCTAGGATATAAGTGTGACATATATGCCATGGACAGAAGTACCATTACATGTCTAGGATATAAGTGTGACATATATGTCATGGACAGAAATACCATTACATGTCTAGGATATAAGTGTGACATATATCCCATGGACAGAATTACCATTACATGTCTAGGATATAAGTGTGACATATATCCCATGGACCGAATTACCATTACATGTCTAGGATATAAGTGTGACATATATGCCATGGACAGAATTACCATTACATGTCTATGATATAAGTGTGACATATATGCCATGGACAGAATTACCATTACATGTCTAGGATATAAGTGTGACATATATGCCATGGACAGAATTACTATTACATGTCTAGGATATAAGTGTGACATATATGTCATGGACAGAAGTACCATTACATGTCTAGGATATAAGTGTGACATATACGCCATGGACAGAATTACTATTACATGTCTAGGATATAAGTGTGACATATACGCCATGGACAGAATTACCATTACATGTCTAGGATATAAGTGTAACATATATTCTACAAACAGAATAACTACTACATGTCTAGAATATATAAGTGGGACATAAATCATAACGGATTGTTTGATTATTATATACAGGCTTGTTCATGGGACATATTTTTCAGTCCCATCCCATCCCATTGTAATTTATGCCTGTCCCATCCCATCCCATCGCATGGGACCTTTCTCATGGGAATAGCATTCCCATGGCCAAGCCTGATTATATAGTAATGGCACAACTAATACCTTACTGTGCAGACAACAGACCATGGTTGGTGACATATGTTTACCTGGGTATGGACACGTATCTATGTCTGGGTTAGAACTACAAGAGGCAGGAGTTCAGCTACAGGATAAGACAATCGATATTTAATGTATCTATATCTGGGTTACAACTACAAGAGGCGGGATTTCAGCTACAGGATAAGACAATCGATCTGTAATGTATTATACACTACTGGCTGACGTAGAGAAGAAAGTAACTGGGTGATCTTCAACTTGTAATAATATTGTTACAGGATTAGTTCCAGGGATTATCTATGTCTGGGGAGGGGGGGGGGGGGGGTGTTTGTGAAGATCTGAGGAAATATATAGCTAGCTCAAGCAATTGTCAGGGCATGTTGATTTCACCTCTAAGGGATACACATCCTGGTCTTACCGGGGATTAGAACCTGGGTTCCCACGATATTAGACGTTGGGTATTCTAGCCATCAGTCATTGCTTCCCTCATCAAGTATACATGTGAGGGGTGTGTTAGCAGGTGGCTAACAGTAGAAGATGTCAATGTTTCATCACAATAACGACTAAATGACAATGACAATATCCAGGGAGATGCTGTCGCTCAGCGGTGTTCTGTTTAAATGTCCTCGTACTGACACCAGAAGATGCGAATGACGTCATTGATCTACCACTGGTACCCAATGTTTAAGTGAACACCTAGGGATATACAAATCACAGCCTGCCAAATGTATTTCTCTGACCTGTTGTCAGGTTTCATTCACCGCCACAAGAAAGAGGCAATCTACATGTTTTCGGGTTTCTTACACCACCACAAGAAAGAAGCAATCTACCTGTTGTCATGTTTCTTACACCGCGACAAGAAAGAGGCAATCTACCTGTTGTCATGTTTCTTACACTGCCACAAGAAAAAGGCAATGTACCTGTTGTCATGTTTCTTACACCGCCACAAGAAAGTGTCAGTCTACCTGTTGTTAGATTTCTTACACCGCCACAAGTAAGAGGCAATCTATTGACCCCATTCTGGGTTGTATTTCTAGTTATCCATGTAAACTAATGTGCATACAAAAATACCCTGATAGCAGCATCAACAATTACACCAAGCAGGTGTCTTCACAATTCATATTAACTATGTCACCTTGTGGAAGCCATGGTGGCATGAGGGCTAGCAGGCAAGCTTGCTGGCTGGTGGTCCTGGGTTCGAATTCGCATCAGGGCTTACTTTGAAAGATGGCCCAGCATAAAACGGATACCAGCAAATATTTAGGGAAGTGAAAGGCGACCGTCATGATACTGACATCAGCCCTCGAGCGTCGATTGTTGTATACAAATATGGGGCTAGCTCCATATGCCCAATGTAAAGAAAGAGTCTTGTACATTTCTTGCAAAGCAACGAGGAACCAATATTGGAGAAACTGGTCTACCATTTTGATGTCCTGATGTTACAAGAGTTGAGTTGAGTTGAGTTAAGAACCGACATCACAGCACTCAGGACATTCCCATACGTGCTCCGTACCCTGGTTCAACAACCAGCGAAGAGTCATACTACTAATCGTTCCCACCGCTATCTGATTAAAAGTTCTCCTGGTCTTCCCTCTCAGTTACAAGAACTGAAGACAAACTCTTTTAAGTGCCCTGGCTATATGTGTTACATTAACCCAACCTGGCAGGGAAGACATGGCCAGGCTCTGGTGGTCAAGGATGGCTTACAGCAGTGGTTCTCAACCAGTGGGAAATCCCCCCTCCCCCCAGGGGGTAATTTTAGGGTTTTCAGGGGGAAATTAAGATTATTTCAAGATTGCGTTAATACAAGAACCGATTACTTGATATTGTTTTTCCCTTCATACTGTACGGTTCTGTCCATCTCACCCTTTTAAAATTCAATTTATAAAGTAAGTAGACCCACAAATCATGTTTTATGTGGACGTCTAGACTTGTTTTAGTATGTGCTATTAAATTTAGCTTCCATCATTACGTATACTGTGTAGGGGTGGGGTGGGATTTTAGGTAAGGAAATACGAAAGGGGAGAATGACGTTCTGAAAATATGGTGAAGAGGGGCACGGGCCAAATTATTAGGTAGGAGATACGAAAAGGGGGGGGGGGGGGGGGGGGTGGGGGAAATGACGTTCTTAAAATATGGTGAAGGGGTGCACGGGCCAAAAAAGGTTGAGAACAACTGGCTTACAGCATGCGATACTGGATATGAGTGGGTGGGGTCAGGAAAGTAAAGAGGTGCAGGGTAGCAGATAAAAATCGGACGATACAGCTGGAACCTAATAAATATTTATGTAAGTGGGGAATCTTGCGTAAGCAGAGAGAGAGAGAGAGAGAGAGAGAGAGAGAGAGAGAGAGAGAGAGAGAGAGAGAGAGAGAGAGAGAGAGAGAGAGAGAGTTGGGACTGGCTGAAAGGTTCAGTGGATACCTCTAGTACCAGGTATCTGATATGTGGTGACTTCAATGCCCGCGCCAAGGAATGGGACAGGTCAGGAGAGAACAGACAGGGTACTGCTCTTGCTGAGGCCTTGCTTGAGACGGATGTTGTCTGAATGACGGGACACCAACTAGGCTAGCAATGAGACCGGGGGACCCTGACACGGCCATCGACCTGGCACTTGTATCTCAAGAGGCGGCATTAGACATAACATGGAGTGTACTTGAGGACCATGGAAGCGACCACCTCCTCTGTTCTGTGCTGATACCTAAGTTCAGCACATTCAGGGCTATAAGAGTCCGCAGGGCATTCAGTTATGATTGTGACCACTCTTCGCTCTTGGGCGCCTTAGATCACAGGGAAGATCTAAACCAACAAGAAGAATCTTCACCCAACCACCATGGAGGGCATCAGAGGTAGGAGAATTCATGGAGGGAAAAGAGGGCGGCCATAAGGAATTGACAGAGGGTGCAGAGAGCAAACAATACAGTTGACACAGAATTGGAGGAGACTGAAAGCTATTTTTAAAAAAAGTAAAGGTGCTGGATTTCAAACTCTAGGCAGCAGAGGCAAACTGGATTAAGTGGGAACAGTTTATCAATGAAGTCGGTGGGGATGTGACATTGGGTAAATTCTGGAGGCTTCACCGGCAGATGAAGAGACAGGCGATGCCTGGTACACATGGTACCGTTTATGATGATAACGACCGACCTATGACAACTACCAGGACAAAGGGGAGGCTTTTCTTGAATGATTTTTATCACAGACGGATCAGCAAGATAGACATATTAGAGACATGGTAAGAGAAGCCTTGTCACCGGTCACTAGGAAGGAGGACTGTGAGATTAAGGTGGAGGATATTAGACGGGTACTGAAGTGGGCTAAAGACACTGCGCCAGGCCCGGATGGGGTGAGGTATACAAATATGAGTAACATCAATGATGGGGACTTGGAGAAGATGGCTCTTTATTTCAACCTAAACATCAATACTGCGGAAATACCCCACGATTGGCCGCATAGCTACCTGGTCCCATTCCCATAGCCAGGTAAGGAGCACCCCAGACTTGCTAGATACCGAATCATAACCCTTCAAACACATATGTCAAAGTACTCGAAAAGATAGTAACACGCAGTCTCCCGCGACATTTGGAGTCGTAATCTGCATCCCAAATGGGCTCGGAATTTACCGGCCTGGGAAGGACAGTCCTCTAAAAGTACTGGAGAGTTTTGGTCAGAGACCATAACTTTATGAAGGGAAAATCCCAACTGCACCTCCCCGTGGTAGAGGATGGAAACACACCACGGTGTGGCTAACACAGCTCTGGGGACCGAGTATCCACCGGAATAAGTGGACAACTCTGCACCTGAGCAGGGCAGGGCACTCACTTGTCCTTACAGTCGGAAATGGCTGTCAAAGGCAGAGTTAAAAGACCACCGTGTGAATGTGGAAGGCAAGGGGAAACCACCACATTATCTTCCCAAGACTTCATGGCAAAACATAAATCAAAGTTAGTGAAGGACGTTAATGGCTGTCTTAGGGCATCCTCGTCCGGTAGGGACAGTCATGAGCCACAGGTGACACCAGACCGTCATCCAGCTACTGATGGCAAAATCATAACTAAAATAAATAAATTTAGAGTAGGAACATGGAATGTTAGGACATTAAATGAGCTAGGAAAGTTGACCAATGTTCTAAGAAAGATGGATAGCATGAAAATGAATATACTAGGCGTTAGTGAGATGAGATGGAAGGGATCGGGCAAAATTATAGCTGACAATCACACAATAATTTATTCTGGAGGGGATAACACATGAAAAAGGTGTAGGAATAATATTAGACGAAAAAACAGCCAAGTCAATTAATGGATACTGGTGTATTTCAGATAGAGTTATTATGGTAAAAATCAAAGGCAAACCAATAGACATAAATATTATACAAGTATATGCACCAACAGCAAGCAGTAGTGATGAAGAAATACAACACTTTTACGACGAAATAGAAATGGCGATGGCTCAAATTGGATCACAAGAAATAAAAATAATACTTGGTGATTTTAATGCAAAAGTAGGAAAGGGAAAAATGGAGGATGTAGTGGGGAATTATGGTTTAGGTACAAGAAATGAAAGAGGGGAAAATGCTAATAGAATGGGCAAATATCAATGAGATGATAATTGGAAACACATGGTTTAAACACCATAAAAGACGACTGTACACATGGATAAGCCCTGATAAGAAAATACGCAACCAAATTGACTACATACTAATTAATAAAAGATTTAGAAATGCTTTAATTAATGTAAAGACAATGCCTGGTGCTGACTGTAATAGTGATCATGTACCACTATGTGGACAAATAAAAGTAAGATTAAAGAGAGGGAAAAAAATGGTTAAGAACATGAGACTTAATAAAGAGGTTCTGAAAATAGATAAAGAAATGCAAGAACAATACAGAGTGACTGTGAAAAATAGGTACAATGCAATAACTAAAATACAGAGTATAGATGAACAATGGGAAATGTTAAGGGACTCCATTCATCAAACTAGCAAAGAAGTATTACCGGAGAGAGGCAAAATAGCTAAGAAAAAATGGATGAATGAAGATATCTTAAAACTGATGGACAAAAGAAAACAGAGTAAAAATGACAAACAAGAATACGCTAAGATAAATAAAGAAATAAAAGATAAATGTGGGAAGGCTAAAGAAAGTTGGTTAAACGAGCAATGCAAAAAAATTGAATTAAATTCCATTAAAGATACAAAAAATATGCACAGACAAATCAGTGAGCTTACAGGAAGAAAAATAAGAATAAATACAGGGTGTTTGAAATCAAAAACAGGAAAGATAATATTAGAGGAAGATGCTATAATGAAGAGGTGGAATGAGTATATAAGAGAATTATATGAAGGAGAAAGGGGAGAATTAACAGAAGATAGTAACTTAGAAGGTCCACCTATTCTGAAAGAAGAAGTCGCTGACGCTATGAAACGTATGAAGAAAGGAAAAACAGCTGGGCCAGATGAAATCACAATAGAAGAATTAGAAGTATTGGGAGAATTTGGAGTAGATATATTAACCAAAATGTTGAATGATATTTACAGCAGTGGATATTTACCCAGTGATATGCTGAAATCTTTATTTATAGCTATACCAAAAAGACCAGGAGCAATTGATTGTGAAGATTTTCGTACAATTAACCTTATAAACCATATCACTAAGCTTCTACTCAGAATCATAATGAGAAGAATCAAAAAGAAAATAAAAATGGAAATTAGTGAAGAACAGTATGGATTTGTGGAAGGAAAGGGCACAAACAATGCAATTTATACATTACGGACACTAATAGAAAGGTCAATAGAGAAACAGAGAGACATATATTTGTGCTTCATAGATTATACTAAGGCATTTGATAAAGTAAAACATGATGAACTGATTAAAATGTTGGAAGATATCAACATTGATGGAAAAGATTTAAGAATAATAAAGAATGTTTACTGGAACCAAGTAGCAGCAATTAAAATGGGAAATAAAGAGGGTAGTTACGAACAGATAAAGCTAGGAGTACGACAAGGGTGTGTCTTGTCACCAGATCTTTTCTCCCTGTATAGCGAAGTAATAATGAGAGAGATCAAAGAGATGCCAGGAATACTAGTTGGAGGTTATAATATAAATAATATACGCTATGCAGATGACACAGTATTGGTGGCGGATAATTCAACAGACCTACAACAATTATTAGACGTTGTAGTAACAGAGAGTGCAAGGAAAGGACTCTCCTTGAATATCAAGAAAACAGTAACAATGGTAATATCAAAGAAAATGGTGACACCAAAATGTGACATAGAAATAGAAGGGAAAATCCTTAACCAAGTTGATAATTTTAGATACCTAGGGGCATTTATAACATCAGATGGAAGATGTACAACAGAGATTAGGAGTAGAATAGGGCAGGCAAAAGCCGCTTTTCAGAAAATGAAGAGTATCTTATGCAATAAGTCACTATCACTTAATGTAAGAAAGAGAGTGCTGAAATGCTATGTAGAACCAGTTTTGCTGTATGGCAGTGAATCTTGGAACGTAAATGAACAAATTAAGAAGAAATTAGAAGCAACAGAGATGTGGTTCCTGAGACGAATGTTGCGAATTCCTTGGACTGCCAGAGTAACTAACGACGACTGCCTGAAACAGGCTAATGAAACTAGAACATTATATACAACAATAAGACAGAGACAAACATCTTTCTTCGGTCACATGATGAGAAGAGATGCATTGGAGAACATCGTAACAACTGGAAAGATCGAGGGGAAGAGAGGCAGAGGTAGACCAAGAGAAGTGATGCTGGATGGATTGAGACGGTGGCATGGAGGAATATCAGCACCAGAGTTGATCCAGAAAACCAAAGACCGAGATCTATGGAGAGCCATGAACGCCTACGCCAGCCGGCACGGCACTTGATGATGATGATGGGAAGGACACCTGGGCCAACGCTGCAACTATTGCATTTGATGTCTACGGGGGCTTTCGGGATAAACAGGAGACAGTGGCGGCAGCTTTTGACCTGGAGGATGTGTATAACAGGGTCAGGTATGATCGGTTAATACACACATTGTTGGACATGAAGGTCTGCCCTTGCCTTGTCAGATGGGTTGCGGCGGTACTTTATGAGCTTAAGGTTACACTGCGCATGGGTGCCTGGACTTCTGACCCTTTTACTATTACACCTGGGTTGCCACAAGGATCTGCTATGCCCCCAGTGCTCTTTAATACTTGAAAGGGTGAAGAGCATACAGAAAGCTGCCATGTGGGTAATCCTGGGGTGCACAAAAGGAAACATCAATTATATGCATGAGGCATATCCTGGCGCTACCAACAATGACGGATGGGCATAGTTTCCTTCAAGCCAAATGGTAGCTGAGAGTTGCTGCAGATAGGGATCACCTCCTGCATGAAGCCATGGATATGGTCAAAGATCATAGACTAAGACGAGGCAGGTTCTGGATGGCACAGTCAGAAATATATATACGTCAGGTGTGTGATCTAGAGACCACAATCGTGAAATACAGTGGGTTGAAGTTCTGGAAGACGCGACGGACTGTCACAATGTAATAGTCATATTGGATCGTGAGTGCAAGAGAATGGGCAGCGGGCCGCACTGACTTAGAAGTGCAACAACTGACCCAGAGTAACACACATCAAGATGACATAGTCATCTACACTGATGGGTCAGAGTAACACACATCAAGATGACATAGACATCTAAACTGATGGGTCAGAGTAACACACATCAAGATGACATAGACATCTAAACTGATGGGTCAGAGTAACACACATCAAGATGACATAGACATCTACACTGATGGGTCAGAGTAACACACATCAAGATGACATAGACATCTACACTGATGGGTCAGAGTAACACACATCAAGATGACATATCTACACTGATGGGTCAGAGTAACACACATCAAGATGACATAGACATCTACACTGATGGGTCAGAGTAACACACATCAAGATGACATAGACATCTACACTGATGGGTCAGAGTAACACACATCAAGATGACATAGACATCTACACTGATGGGTCAGAGTAACACACATCAAGATGACATAGACATCTACACTGATGGGTCAGAGTAACACACATCAAGATGACATAGACATCTACACTGATGGGTCAGAGTAACACACATCAAGATGACATAGACATCTACACTGATGGGTCAGAGTAACACACATCAAGATGACATATCTACACTGATGGGTCAGAGTAACACACATCAAGATGACATAGACATCTACACTGATGGGTCAGAGTAACACACATCAAGATGACATATCTACACTGATGGGTCAGAGTAACACACATCAAGATGACATAGACATATACACTGATGGGTCAGAGTAACACACATCAAGATGACATAGACATCTAAACTGATGGGTCGGTGGTGAGAAACAAGCGTAGTGGTTGGGGTCTTATTGCATAGGCTAATGGATGAGTCTTGAAAAAGGAGAGTCTGGCATATGAGACTACGACCTCCAGCATGAAAATGGAGGTGGAAGCAGTAACAGAGGCATTCCGTTGGTTAGAGAAGGTTCCTGCAACACACTTTGTATTCATTACGGATTTAAAGAGTATGCTTAGAAAGGTGAAGAAAGGAATGTTTCGTGTGGAATGGTTATCTTCGTTTCAAAGGTCACATATTGTGAGAATTGTATGGATATTTTGCCCTCGCCATGCGGGGGTGCAGGGGGAATGAACAGGCTGATAGGCTGGCAGGTTATGCACCTGTTGGTGGTAGATTGCCTTTGGATAAGGGGGAGGTGGTCGTGCGCTTGTGGGACCAGGTGGAGAAGGCGGAGGACGAGATTGAGAACCGGTATGTGGCAAGAGTGGAATTGGGAGGAATAGGCAGGTATTCAGGGAGAATCTCAAAACTGAGGGGGAAGACCAGGAGAACTTTAAATCAGATAGCTGTGGGAACAGTTAGTGGTATGACTCTTCGCTGTCTGTTGAATGAGAGGACGGAGCATGTATGGGAATGTCCTGAGTGTAGTGACGTCGGTTCTTAACTCAACTCAACTCAATTCAACTCAACTTGCATTATCACCCAGAGAGATATAAATATCACATACCTTCGTCCTGCTTCAGCATCTCCAGAGACACCAGTTTAAGTTGGTGGAAACCTGGGTAGAAGAGACATTTTTAAATGAATAATTAATAATTATTAAGTAGTTCTTATCCTTATAGACACTCCAGTATCTTGATATAGTCTAGAGTAGCAGTTCCCAAGCTTTACAAGCAGAGGGCCACATCTACTATTCTCTGTAGTTAAGCGGGCCACAACGCTATAAAATTATAAAAGTCGTGCAATATCATTCTCACCTTTCTTAACTTTCGTCAAAAAAATTTAAAACTTTAAAGGCAGTCAGTGTCAGTACTTCACTGCGGTCATTTTTTGGTTTAAAATCAAAAGTTAATATAACAATACATTTTTAATCAATTTCGAAAATCGCTATTAATGTAAGTAATTTACAATTGTAAGTGGTCTTCATAACCTCGCGTGCCACTTTCTGACAGCTTGCGGGCCACCAGTGGCCCGCGGGCTGTGGTTTGGGAACCTCTGGTCTAGAGCATCATCATAATTACCATCAGAGTGTACAGGTTGTGTTAATGTTTAGCTTGGTTCATTATATTGTCGGGTGGGGGGAAGGGGGGGAACGGGGTGGGGCTGACAACGTACAGGCGTGGCATCACAACATATGATGTGACGACAGGTACTGTTCTAATACGACCACAGTACACAAACAGGGCATCGCTCGTTCTAGGTGACACACGTCACACTGGCGACCACAGTACACAAACAGGGCATCGCTCGTTCTAGGTGACACACGTCACACTGGCGACCACAGTACACAAACAGGGTATCGCTCGTTACAGGTGACACACGTCACACTGGCGACCACAGTACACAAACAGGGCATCGCTCGTTCTAGGTGAAACACTGGCGACCACAGTACACAAACAGGGTATCGCTCGTTATAGATGACACACTGGCGACCACAGTACACAAACAGGGCATGGCTCGTTCTAGGTGATACACTGGCGACCACAGTACACAAACAGGGCATCGCTCGTTCTAGGTGATACACGTCACACTGGCGACCACAGTACACAAACAGGGCATCGCTCGTTCTAGGTGACACACTGGCGACCACAGTACACAAACAGGGCATCGCTCATTACAGGTGACACACGTAACACTGGCGACCACAGTACACAAACAGGGCATCGCTCGTTCTAGGTGACACACGTAACACTGGCGACCACAGTACACAAACAGGGTATCGCTCGTTATAGATGACACACTGGCGACCACAGTACACAAACAGGGCATCGCTCGTTCTAGGTGACACACGTAACACTGGCGACCACAGTACACAAACAGGGCATCGCTCGTTCTAGGTGAAACACTGGCGACCGCAGTACACAAACAGGGCATGGCTCGTTCTAGGTGACACACGTCACACTGGCGACCACAGTACACAAACAGGGTATCGCTCGTTATAGATGACACACTGGCGACCACAGTACACAAACAGGGCATGGCTCGTTCTAGGTGACACACGTCACACTGGCGACCACAGTACACAAACAGGGTATCGCTCGTTACAGGTGACACACGTAACACTGGCGACCACAGTACACAAACAGGGCATCGCTCATTACAGGTGACACACGTAACACTGGCGACCACAGTACACAAACAGGGCATCGCTCGTTCTAGGTGACACACGTAACACTGGCGACCACAGTACACAAACAGGGCATCGCTCGTTCTAGGTGACACACGTAACACTGGCGACCACAGTACACAAACAGGGCATCGCTCGTTCTAGGTGATACACGTCACACTGGCGACCACAGTACACAAACAGGGCATCGCTCGTTCTAGGTGACACACTGGCGACCACAGTACACAAACAGGGCATCGCTCATTACAGGTGACACACGTAACACTGGCGACCACAGTACACAAACAGGGCATCGCTCGTTCTAGGTGACACACGTAACACTGGCGACCACAGTACACAAACAGGGTATCGCTCGTTATAGATGACACACTGGCGACCACAGTACACAAACAGGGCATCGCTCGTTCTAGGTGACACACGTAACACTGGCGACCACAGTACACAACCAGGGCATCGCTCGTTCTAGGTGAAACACTGGCGACCGCAGTACACAAACAGGGCATGGCTCGTTCTAGGTGACACACGTCACACTGGCGACCACAGTACACAAACAGGGTATCGCTCGTTATAGATGACACACTGGCGACCACAGTACACAAACAGGGCATCGCTCGTTCTAGGTGACACACTGGCGACCACAGTACACAAACAGGGCATCGCTCGTTCTAGGTGACACACTGGCGACCACAGTACACAAACAGGGCATCGCTCGTTCTAGGTGACACACGTAACACTGGCGACCACAGTACACAAACAGGGTATCCCTCGTTATAGGTGACACACTGGCGACCACAGTACACAAACAGGGTATCGCTCGTTATAGATGACACACTGGCGACCACAGTACACAAACAGGGCATGGCTCGTTCTAGGTGATACACTGGCGACCACAGTACACAAACAGGGCATGGCTCGTTCTAGGTCACACACGTCACACTGGCGACCACAGTACACAAACAGGTCATCGCTCGTTCTAGATGACACACTGGCGACCACAGTACACACACAGGGCATCGCTCGTTCTAGGTGACACACTGGCGACCACAGTACACAAACAGGGCACCGCTGGTTCTAGGAGACACACGTAACACTGGCGACCACAGTACACAAACAGGGTATCGCTCGTTCTAGGTGACACACTGGCGACCGCAGTACAGACACAGGGCATTGCTCGTTCTAGGTGACACACTTAACACAGGCGACCACAGTACACAAACAGGGTATCGCTCGTTCTAGGTGACACACGTCACACTGGCGACCACAGTACACAAACAGGGCATCGCTCGTTCTAGGTGACACACTGGCGACCGCAGTACAGACACAGGGCATCGCTCGTTCTAGGTGACACACTTAACACAGGCGACCACAGTACACAAACAGGGCATCGCTCGTTCTAGGTGACACACGTCACACTGGCATCCACAGTACACAAACAGGGCATCGCTCGTTCTAGGTGACACACGTCACACTGGCGACCACAGTACACAAACAGGGCATCGCTCGTTCTAGGTGACACACGTCACACTGGCGACCACAGTACACAAACAGGGCATCGCTCGTTCTAGGTGACACACTGGCGACCGCAGTACAGACACAGGGCATCGCTCGTTCTAGGTGACACACGTAACACAGGCGACCACAGTACACAAACAGGGTATCGCTCGTTCTAGGTGACACACGTCACACTGGCGACCACAGTACACAAACAGGGCATCGCTCGTTCTAGGTGACACACGTCACACTGGCGACCACAGTACACAAACAGGGCATCGCTCGTTCTAGGTGACACACGTAACACTGGCGACCACAGTACACAAACAGGGTATCGCTCGTTCTAGGTGACACACGTCACACTGGCGACCACAGTACACAAACAGGGTATCGCTCGTTCTAGGTGACACACGTCACACTGGCGACCACAGTACACAAACAGGGTATCGCTCGTTCTAGGTGACACACGTCACACTGGCGACCACAGTACACAAACAGGGTATCGCTCGTTCTAGGTGACACACGTCACACTGGCGACCACAGTACACAAACAGGGTATCGCTCGTTCTAGGTGACACACGTCACACTGGCGACCACAGTACACAAACAGGGCATCACTCGTTCTAGGTGACACACGTCACACTGGCGACCACAGTACACAAACAGGGTATCGCTCGTTCTAGGTGACACACGTCACACTGGCGACCACAGTACACAAACAGGGTATCGCTCGTTCTAGGTGACACACGTCACACTGGCGACCACAGTACACAAACAGGGCATCGCTCGTTCTAGGTGACACACGTAACACTGGCGACCACAGTACACAAACAGGGCATCGCTCGTTCTAGGTGAAACACTGGCGACCGCAGTACACAAACAGGGCATGGCTCGTTCTAGGTGACACACGTCACACTGGCGACCACAGTACACAAACAGGGTATCGCTCGTTATAGATGACACACTGGCGACCACAGTACACAAACAGGGCATCGCTCGTTCTAGGTGACACACTGGCGACCACAGTACACAAACAGGGCATCGCTCGTTCTAGGTGACACACTGGCGACCACAGTACACAAACAGGGCATCGCTCGTTCTAGGTGACACACGTAACACTGGCGACCACAGTACACAAACAGGGTATCCCTCGTTATAGGTGACACACTGGCGACCACAGTACACAAACAGGGTATCGCTCGTTATAGATGACACACTGGCGACCACAGTACACAAACAGGGCATGGCTCGTTCTAGGTGATACACTGGCGACCACAGTACACAAACAGGGCATGGCTCGTTCTAGGTCACACACGTCACACTGGCGACCACAGTACACAAACAGGTCATCGCTCGTTCTAGATGACACACTGGCGACCACAGTACACACACAGGGCATTGCTCGTTCTAGGTGACACACTGGCGACCACAGTACACAAACAGGGTATCGCTCGTTCTAGGTGACACACGTCACACTGGCGACCACAGTACACAAACAGGGCATCGCTCGTTCTAGGTGACACACGTCACACTGGCGACCACAGTACACAAACAGGGCATCGCTCGTTCTAGGTGACACACTTAACACAGGCGACCACAGTACACAAACAGGGCATCGCTCGTTCTAGGTGACACACGTCACACTGGCATCCACAGTACACAAACAGGGCATCGCTCGTTCTAGGTGACACACTTAACACAGGCGACCACAGTACACAAACAGGGCATCGCTCGTTCTAGGTGACACACGTCACACTGGCATCCACAGTACACAAACAGGGCATCGCTCGTTCTAGGTGACACACTTAACACAGGCGACCACAGTACAGACACAGGGCATCGCTCGTTCTAGGTGACACACTTAACACAGGCGACCACAGTACACAAACAGGGCATCGCTCGTTCTAGGTGACACACGTCACACTGGCATCCACAGTACACAAACAGGGCATCGCTCGTTCTAGGTGACACACGTCACACTGGCGACCACAGTACACAAACAGGGCATCGCTCGTTCTAGGTGACACACGTCACACTGGCGACCACAGTACACAAACAGGGCATCGCTCGTTCTAGGTGACACACTGGCGACCACAGTACACAAACAGGGCATCGCTCGTTCTAGGTGACACACTTAACACAGGCGACCGCAGTACAGACACAGGGCATCGCTCGTTCTAGGTGACACACTTAACACAGGCGACCACAGTACACAAACAGGGCATCGCTCGTTCTAGGTGACACACGTCACACTGGCATCCACAGTACACAAACAGGGCATCGCTCGTTCTAGGTGACACACGTCACACTGGCGACCACAGTACACAAACAGGGCATCGCTCGTTCTAGGTGACACACGTCACACTGGCGACCACAGTACACAAACAGGGCATCGCTCGTTCTAGGTGACACACTGGCGACCGCAGTACAGACACAGGGCATCGCTCGTTCTAGGTGACACACGTAACACAGGCGACCACAGTACACAAACAGGGTATCGCTCGTTCTAGGTGACACACGTCACACTGGCGACCACAGTACACAAACAGGGCATCGCTCGTTCTAGGTGACACACGTCACACTGGCGACTTTAGGAAGTCAAACAGGTTTCTCTGTCGATGTTTAATGTCTCACCGCATATGTCTAATTTATTACATTAAAAGTGCAGAGCAATGTGAACACATAAGGTGTATAGAACATTGAGAATCCAGCCATCTGGTGTGCATATGACGTGACTCTCCAGCTGTGGTCCTTTGGTTCGATTCCCCTCTTGATGTCTTGATCATATGAAAACGGATTGGAGTAGATTACTCTTTGGAACACAGCTGTGCGAGATTCGGCAGCGGATCTCGTCGCGTTGGTTACTTAGGGGTACGTGAGCCTGTCGGTCAGAAAGCAATGGCAAACTACTGAGCGTAATCTTGCCAAGAACATCGACAACAGCTGAAAAATGCTGGTGTTGACTGCAACGTCCTGTAAGGGATATGCAACTTTAAAAAACAAAAAAAAAACTTTCACGCTGAGGTCTTTCTCATTACAGCACATAGCTGCTAGTCAGAAACTCTAAGCACTTCACTTATTGCTGTTTTAACTCACGAACGAGTGTGGGAATGAAAAGAGTTGAAAGAAATAAAAAAGAAAAGAGGCAAGTGAAATATATCAGCCACGTTAATTGAGATAACACTCTTATAAAAACCATACTGGTGGGTAAGGTTGAACGCAAGCGAGCAAGAGGTAGACAACGATACAAGTGGGAAGATAACATCAAGAGATGGACGAACAGCAATCTGACAGAATGTACAGTCAGGGGGAGAGACAGACTGTGTTGGAGATTCATTGAAGCCAACCTTCATTGTGGAGGCGGCACCTCATTTATTGACTCCCGAACACTATCCATGTAAGATGTCATACTATAACTATGCGATGATGCCACCTGGTGTGGCGACACGAACACATGACTACTGCCATGCAAGCTAGTACTTAACATTCAAGACACGCATACTCAGACTGCCCTCACTTACACAGGGACCACATTATGTATACATGATAGCTAGTACTGTAACATTCAACACACGTATACTCAGACTGCCGCATGCTCACTTGCAAAGGGACCACATTATGTATACATGACAGCTAGTGCTGTAACATTCAACACACGCATACTCAGAATGCCCTCACTTGCACAGGGACCACATTATGTGTACATGACAGCTAGTACTGTAACATTCAACAAACGCATACTCAGACTGCCCTCACTTGCACATGGACCACATTATGTGTACATGACAGCTAGTACTTAACATTCAACACACGCATACTCAGAATGCCCTCACTTGCACAGGGACCACATTATGTGTACATGACAGCTAGTACTGTACCATTCAACACACGCATACTCAGACTGCCGCATGCTCACTTGCACAGTGACCACATTATGTGTACATGACAGCTAGTACTGTAACATTCAACACACGCATACTCAGACTGCCCTCACTTGCACAGGGACCACATTATGTGTACATGACAGCTAGTACTGTAACATTCAACACACGCATACTCAGACTGCCCTCACTTGCACAGGGACCACATTATGTGTACATGACAGCTAGTACTGTAACATTCACCACACGCATACTCAGACTGCCCTCACTTACACAGGGACCACATTATGTATACATGACAGCTAGTACTGTAACATTCAACACACGCATACTCAGACTGCCCTCACTTACACAGGGACCACATTATGTATACATGACAGCTAGTACTGTAACATTCAACACACACATACTCAGACTGCCCTCACTTACACAGGACCACATTATGTATACATGACAGCTAGTACTGTAACATTCAACACACGCATACTCAGACTGCCCTCACTTACACAGGGACCACATTATGTATACATGACAGCTAGTACTGTAACATTCAACACACGCATACTCAGACTGCCCTCACTTACACAGGGACCACATTATGTATACATGACAGCTAGTACTGTAACATTCAACACACGCATACTCAGACTGCCCTCACTTACACAGGGACCACATTATGTATACATGACAGCTAGTACTGTAACATTCAACACACGCATACTCAGACTGCCCTCACTTACACAGGGACCACATTATGTATACATGACAGCTAGTACTGTAACATTCAACACACACATACTCAGACTGCCCTCACTTACACAGGGACCACATTATGTATACATGACAGCTAGTACTGTAACATTCAACACACGCATACTCAGACTGCCCTCACTTACACAGGGACCACATTATGTATACATGACAGCTAGTACTGTAACATTCAACACACGCATACTCAGACTGCCCTCACTTACACAGGGACCACATTATGTATACATGACAGCTAGTACTGTAACATTCAACACACGCATACTCAGACTGCCCTCACTTACACAGGGACCACATTATGTATACATGACAGCTAGTACTGTAACATTCAACACACGCATACTCAGACTGCCCTCACTTACACAGGGACCACATTATGTATACATGACAGCTAGTACTGTAACATTCAACACACGCATACTCAGACTGCCCTCACTTACACAGGGACCACATTATGTATACATGACAGCTAGTACTGTAACATTCAACACACGCATACTCAGACTGCCCTCACTTACACAGGGACCACATTATGTATACATGACAGCTAGTACTGTAACATTCAACACACGCATACTCAGACTGCCCTCACTTACACAGGGACCACATTATGTATACATGACAGCTAGTACTGTAACATTCAACACACGCATACTCAGACTGCCCTCACTTACACAGGGACCACATTATGTATACATGACAGCTAGTACTGTAACATTCAACACACGCATACTCAGACTGCCCTCACTTACACAGGGACCACATTATGTATACATGACAGCTAGTACTGTAACATTCAACACACGCATACTCAGACTGCCCTCACTTACACAGGGACCACATTATGTATACATGACAGCTAGTACTGTAACATTCAACACACGCATACTCAGACTGCCCTCACTTACACAGGGACCACATTATGTATACATGACAGCTAGTACTGTAACATTCAACACACGCATACTCAGACTGCTGCATGCTCACTTGCACAGGGACCACATTATGTATACATGACAGCTAGTGCTGTAACATTCAACACACGCATACTCAGACTGCTGCATGCTCACTTGCACAGGGACCACATTATGTATACATGACAGCTAGTGCTGTAACATTCAACACACGCATACTCAGACTGCTGCATGCTCACTTGCACAGGGACCACATTATGTATACATGACAGCTAGTGCTGTAACATTCAACACACGCATACTCAGACTGCTGCATGCTCACTTGCACAGGGACCACATTATGTATACATGACAGCTAGTACTGTAACATTCAACACACGCATACTCAGACTGCCCTCACTTACACAGGGACCACATTATGTGTACATGACAGCTAGTACTGTAACATTCAACACACGCATACTCAGACTGCCCTCACTTACACAGGGACCACATTATGTATACATGACAGCTAGTACTGTAACATTCAACACACGCATACTCAGACTGCCCTCACTTACACAGGGACCACATTATGTATACATGACAGCTAGTACTGTAACATTCAACACACGCATACTCAGACTGTCGCATGCTCACTTACACAGGGACCACATTATGTATACATGACAGCTAGTACTGTAACATTCAACACACGCATACTCAGACTGCCCTCACTTACACAGGGACCACATTATGTATACATGACAGCTAGTACTGTAACATTCAACACACGCATACTCAGACTGCCCTCACTTACGCAGGGACCACATTATGTATACATGACAGCTAGTACTGTAACATTCAACACATGCATACTCAGACTGCTGCATGCTCACTTGCACAGGGACCACATTATGTATACATGACAGCTAGTACTGTAACATTCAACACATGCATACTCAGACTGCCCTCACTTACACAGGGACCACATTATGTATACATGACAGCTAGTACTGTAACATTCAACACATGCATACTCAGACTGCCCTCACTTACACAGGGACCACATTATGTATACATGACAGCTAGTACTGTAACATTCAACACATGCATACTCAGACTGCCCTCACTTGCACAGGGACCACATTATGTATACATGACAGCTAGTACTGTAACATTCAACACATGCATACTCAGACTGCTGCATGCTCACTTGCACAGGGACCACATTATGTATACATGACAGCTAGTACTGTAACATTCAACACATGCATACTCAGACTGCTGCATGCTCACTTGCACAGGGACCACATTATGTATACATGACAGCTAGTACTGTAACATTCAACACATGCATACTCAGACTGCCCTCACTTACACAGGGACCACATTATGTATACATGACAGCTAGTACTGTAACATTCAACACACGCATACTCAGACTGCTGCATGCTCACTTACACAGGGACCACATTATGTATACATGACAGCTAGTGCTGTAACATTCAACACACGCATACTCAGACTGCTGCATGCTCACTTGCACAGGGACCACATTATGTATACATGACAGCTAGTAGCTGTAACATCAACACACGCATACTCAGACTGCTGCATGCTCACTTGCACAGGGACCACATTATGTATACATGACAGCTAGTGCTGTAACATTCAACACACGCATACTCAGACTGCTGCATGCTCACTTGCACAGGGACCACATTATGTATACATGACAGCTAGTGCTGTAACATTCAACACACGCATACTCAGACTGCTGCATGCTCACTTGCACAGGGACCACATTATGTATACATGACAGCTAGTGCTGTAACATTCAACACACGCATACTCAGACTGCCCTCACTTGCACAGGGACCACATTATGTATACATGACAGCTAGTGCTGTAACATTCAACACACGCATACTCAGACTGCCCTCACTTGCACAGGGACCACATTATGTATACATGACAGCTAGTGCTGTAACATTCAACACACGCATACTCAGACTGCCCTCACTTGCACAGGGACCACATTATGTATACATGACAGCTAGTACTGTAACATTCAACACACGCATACTCAGACTGCCCTCACTTACACAGGGACCACATTATGTAGTACATGACAGCTAGTACTGTAACATTCAACACACGCATACTCAGACTGCCCTCACTTACACAGGGACCACATTATGTATACATGACAGCTAGTACTGTAACATTCAACACACGCATACTCAGACTGCCCTCACTTACACAGGGACCACATTATGTATACATGACAGCTAGTACTGTAACATTCAACACACGCATACTCAGACTGCCCTCACTTACACAGGGACCACATTATGTATACATGCAAGCTAGGACTGTAACATTCAACACACGCATACTCAGACTGCCCTCACTAACACAGGGACCACATTATGTATACATGACAGCTAGTACTGTAACATTCAACACACGCATACTCAGACTGCCCTCACTTACACAGGGACCACATTATGTATACATGACAGCTAGTACTGTAACATTCAACACACGCATACTCAGACTGAGGCATGCTCACTTGCACAGGGACCACATTATGTATACATGACAGCTAGTACTGTAACATTCAACACACGCATACTCAGACTGAGGCATGCTCACTTGCACAGGGACCACATTATGTATACATGACAGCTAATACTGTAACATTCAACACACGCATACTCAGTGTCGGGTCTGGTGGGGTCTGGTCGGGTCTGGTCGGGTCGGGTCGGGTCGGGTCGGGTCGGGTCGGGTCGGGTCGGGTCGGGTCTGTCCTGTCCCGCGTCCCGTCCCGCGTCCCGTCCGTCCGTCCGTCCGTCCGTCCGTCCGTCCGTCCGTCCGTCCGTCCGTCCGTCCGTCCGTCCGTCCGTCCGTCTGTCTGTCTGTCTGTCTGTCTTTCTTTCTTAATTTTCTTTCTCTCTTTCTTTCTTTCTTTCTTTCTTTCTTTCTTTCTGTCGATCTATCTTTCTTTCATTCTTTCATTCTTTCTTTCTGTCAGTCTTTTTTTTCTTTTAGTCTGTCTTTCTCTCTTATCTGCATTTCTTTCTTTCTTAGTTTATTCTTTATTTCTTTCATTTTCTCTATAATTTTTTCTTTCTTTCTTTCTTTCTCTTTCCTTCTTTCTTTCTTTCTTTTTATTTGTTTCTTTCTTTGTTTCTTTCTTTCTTTCTGTGTTTCTGTCTTTCTTTCTGTCTGTATTTCTGTCTTATTCCGACCTGTATCCCCCACTGGAGCATACTCCCCCAATCAACTTACTCCCCTTTGCTACCCCGTGCAGCTACCTCCCCGTCACCGCCATGTTGTTCATTTCGATCCCAAATTTCTGTATCTGTAAACAGGTGACCTACTTTATGTGTACCGTAGTTATTTATCCCTAGATGTGACAGCTATCTCATATGTACACAACTTGTGTATCTCTGAACATGGCACTTAGTTCTGATACGCACAACTAGTACATCTGAAAACACATTTCTCACTTCCATATAACTGAACAATTAGATTCCGTGTAAATATGGAGTGTATTTTTTATGGCTGTGCAGTGTTTGAAAATATTGCCGGTCCAAGTTTTGTATTCACCATCTATAAAGTTCATGCAACAACAACAACAACAACAACAACAACAACAACAACAACAACAACAAAACTTTATTTTGATAGGGTTAAGAATTGGGCACGCAGGCCCGTCTAACATTCTGCACTTTTATCACTCTCTTTCATACATTATAACATTCACACATCATTCAAGGCTAACTGAAAACAGCAACAATATAAAACAGCAACAATATAAAAGATATGCATTATAAAAGCATGTGGAAACATTAAAAATAAATACTACACGACTCAGTAATAGTAATAACTGGTGTTGCATTTATTAGCTATGTGGAATATACTGGACTACCAAAAGGGGACTTGCTGTTATACTAGGGTTTTATTATATTATTACTTCTATTATTAAGGGGGAAGGTAATCCGTACTGAGATAGTGTTATCCAGCTATCATGTGCCATTCCGGTAAGCGTGGGCGGTCATGTTTTGCCATCTCACTCGATCACCAGAGTCGTGGATCAGCTCCGTGTTTCTGTCTCGACCATGCCACGTGGCTAAGCTATCCAGGTACTTGCTTCTAGGTCTTCCCCTTGGTCTGTTCCTTTCGATATTGCCAGTTGTCACCAAGTTCTCCAATTCATTTCGTCTCATAACATGTCCAAAAAATGTTGACTGTCTGCGTCTAATGTCTCTAATCAGTTTACGATCTTCATTTGTTTCTTGAAGGACTTGTTCATTGGTCTTTCTGTCTGTCCATGGTATTCTTTGCATTTTCCTCAGAAACCACATTTCTACAACCATCAGCTGTTTTTCAGCTTGACTGCTCATTGTCCAAGTTTCACATCCATATAAAAGTACAGGTTCTATATAGCATCTCAACACTCTTTTTCTCGTTTCAGTTGACATCTTTTTATTGGTCAGTATGTTTTTCATCTTGCTAAAGGCTACTTTTGCCATTGCGATTCTTGTTCTAATTTTTTCAAGGCACCTCCCATCAGATGTTATTACTGTTCCGAGATAATTGTACCTATCCACTTGTTGAAGAATATTCCCATTTACTTGTATATTCTATTGTGGTATTTCGTTCTTCCTAGTAACGACCATAGTCTGTGTCTTTTTACAATTTAATTCTAACCCTCGTTGTTCACTGTGCGTAACAACCGCATCTACTAAATGTTGCAGGTCCTGTTCATTGTCTGCAATCAAGACTGTATCATCTGCTTATCTAATATTATTGATGCATCGTCCCCCAATGTTGATTCCTTCCATATCTTCAATATTTCTGAAAATACTTTCACTTTACAGCAGGGGTGGCCAACCGTTTCAGCTGGCGGGCCTAATTTTAGAAAAAAAATATTTCCTGCCGGGCCACGCACCTAATTTTATTTTGATTAATTAAAGTAAACAAGCAAGCGTGCTACAGCCACGACCACATTGTCGCTCCCCACTCCGCGGGCCGCAACATGACCCCCGGCGGGCCGCATGCAGCCCGCTGGCCTCGTGTTGGCCACCCCTGCTGTACAGGGAAAACAGATCTGGAGACATTACACATCCCTGTCTCACACCTCTCTTAATAGGCTGATATTGGCCTACTTCGCAACAACTGATCCAGAGTAACACACATCAAGATGACATAGTCATATAAACTGATGGGTCGGTGGTGAGAAACAAGCGTAGTGGTTGGGGTTGTATTGCATACCCTAATAGACGAGTCTTGAAAAAGGAGAGACTGGCATATGAGACTACGACCTCCAGCATGAAAATGGAGGTGGAAGCAGCAACAGAAGCATTCCGTTGGTTAGAGAAGGCTGCTGCAACACACTTTGTATTCATTACGGATTCAAAGAGTATGCTTAGTAAGGTGAAGAAAGGAATGTTTCGTGTGGAATGGCTATCTTCGCTTCAAAGGTCACAGATTGTGAGAATTGTATGGATATTTTGCCCTGGCCATGCAGTGGTGCAGGGGGAATGAACAGGCTGATAGACTGACAGGAATGCACCTGTTGGTGGTAGATTGCCTATGGATAAGGGGGAGGTGGTCGTGCGCTTGTGGGACCAGGTGGAGAAGGCGGAGGACGAGATTGAGAACCGGTATGTGGCAATAATGGAATTGCGGGGGATCGGCAGGTATTCAGGGAGAATCTCAAAACTGAGGGGGAAGACCAGGATAACTTTAAATCAGATAGCTGTGGGAACAATTAGTGGTGTGACTCTTCGCTGTCTGTTGAATGAGAGGACGGAGCACGTATGTGAATGTCCTGAGTGTAGTGATGTCGGTTCTTAACTCAACTCTTCGATTATCTTCGAGAGAGATATAAATATCACATACCTTCGTCCTGCTCCAGCATCTCCAGAGACTCCAGGTTAGGTCTGGTTCGGGGGCAAACTGGGTAGAAGAGACATTTTTAAATGAATAATTAATATTTATTAAGTAATTCTTATCTTTATACACACTCTAGTATCTTGATATAGTCTAGAGCATTATCATAATTACCATCAGAGTGTACAGGTTGTGTTAATGTTTAGCTTGGTTCATTATATTGTCGGGTGGGGGGAAGGGGGGAACGGGGTGGGGGATGACAACGTACAGACGTGGCATCACAACATACGATGTGACGACAGGTACTGTTCTGATACGACTACAGTACACAAACAGGGCATAGCTCGTTCTAGGTGACACACGTCACACTGGCGGCCACAGTACACAAACAGGGCATCGCTCGTTCTAGGTGACACACGTCACACTGGCGACCACAGTACACAAACAGGTCATCGCTCGTTCTAGGTGACACACGTAACACTGGCGACCATAGTACACAAACAGGGAATCGCTCGTTCTAGGTGATACACTTAACACTGGAGACTTTAAGAAGTCAAACAAGGTTCTCTGTCGATGTTTAATGTCTCACCGCATATGTCTAAATGGTTACATTAAAAGTGCAGAGCAATGTGAACACATGAGGTGTATAGAACACTAGCTGACCCTGCCCGGCTTCGCCCAGACCCTGGTGGGGAGCATCTCATTTAATTCATATAAGTAGTCATATAATAAGTTCTCGTTCCCGTTACCGACTGACTGACTGTCTGTCTGTCTGTCTGTCTGTCTGTCTGTCTGTCTGTCTGTCTGTCTGACCCGGCCCGGCATTGCCCAGCTCCTGGTGTGGAGCATCTCATTTAATTCATATAAGTAGTCATATAAGTTCCCGTTCCGACTGTCTATCTGTCTGTCTATCTGTCTGCCTGACCCTGTCCGGCTTCATTAAATTCATACAACAAAAAAAGTAACTTAAAAGAACGTTCTTCTACACACCATCCATTATTTTTAATGAAAACTCTTTCTAATCACCTGCATGACTACAGTAACTTCTTAAGCAAAAAAAGATGAGTTACAATGTTATGCATTGTGCATCATTTTTATGAAAACTTTGAAAATGCCTTACAGATTGTATCATTATTTATTATAACTCATATGCCGGTACATAACTATGGACAAAGAGTTTATAAATCTTTGAAAACGATGCCACAATATGACTATAAGTTATACAGAAAAGTTATGCCCCTTGAAATAACTTTTACAGAGTTAGGTCCCCTGAAATATATGAAATTATGATGAAAAATGAAAAATGAAATAATACTGAGTAAGCAGGCGATTTCACACTAACAAAATATCACAGTTGGCAGCTCTGGAATGAAAGGAAGGCGTGTAGAAAATTTCATCTCAATCGGATGGGCCGTTCGCGAACAAATAAAGGCCATACATACATACAGAGATACATAAATACGGACGCACATCCTAATTTATATATAAGATTGAGAATCCAGCCATCTGGTATGCATATGACGTGACTCTCCAGCTGTGGTCCTTTGGTCCGCTTCCCCTTTTGATGTCTTGATCATATGAGAACGGATTGGAGTAGATCACTCTTTGGAAAACAGCTGTGCGAGATTCGACAGCGGATCTCGTCGCGTTGGTTACTTACGGATACGTGGGCCAGTCGCTCAGAAAGCAATGGCAAACTACTGAGCGTAATCTTGCCAAGAACATCGACAAATGCTGAAAAATGCTGGTGTTGACTGCAACGTCCTGTAAAGGATATGCAACTTTAAAAAGAAAAAAAACAGCAGAGGGGTAAGTTAGGTGGGCAAAGGCTACGGCACGATTGAGCATCGGGATGGAATGAGAGGAGAGATGCTCAAGTCGTGACGTGGTTTGTTGTCAAAGGGGAGTTTACATCTTAACATCGCCCAGGAAGGCAGGCTATCGACACGGTTGTATTTTACTATGAGACTGTGTTGGCCACAACGTTTAATAAAGATGATTTAGAACTTCTACCAGACTTGTTAAGCCATCGTTCATTAATGAATTTTGATATATGGCTTAAATGGAGCCGCTTAACCAGGATTCTGGACTTTGCCGTCGCGGACGCAATGCGAAGTACTAAGAAACAGCAGAGCACAGCGGAGAACTTTTAATGAACACCTTTCTCAGCTTGTGGCAACAAGAAGAAGAGGGAATCTGGAATCTTGTTGGAAGCAATAATCAAAAGATCCAGACCAGACTACCTTTTGAGGCCTGCAACTTAGAACAAGTGTTTTTTCAGTCAGTCGATTGGAGCCGCCATATCTGAAATCAGTTTTGGATGGAGCTACCATCTACCATCGTGTGATTTTTGCCAAAATCGTGAGCTGTTTATTATTATGCTCTGGAGTGACCGAACTGTTGTCAATGTCCTGTGAGTTTGACCTGTCGTCATTGCAGCCGTTGTTTTAACCTAACTTGTCGGATGGTCACTTGTTTGCTAGAGGACTGAAGAAATTTTTCTGCTCTCAAAATATAAAACAATGGCCACTGCGTCGTCTGTAAGAGTTACGACAACCAAAAGCCCGGCTAGGGGTGGTTGTCTGTAATTATTTTCGGAATTCTGCTATCAAGAATCCTAAGTTTATTAACAGAACAGCTTGTCAACTGAAGGTCAACTGTCAACTTGAACAACTGAAGGTCATCTTGTTGGAGTAACTAAAATGGATGGTCAGCTTCTTGTTGTATGAAGAGCGCCACAATAATTGCTCCACGCTATTCTGGACAATCAGTGAACGTTACCAAATTTTATCCTTGCTCGATTCCAGAATGTTGACGCCGTTACTCTGCTTTAGACCGAAGCTCCTTATCAAGTTCGGCTGAAGTAATGTTTTTTGATCACCGTCGTCCAGTGATGGTTTTGATCGCTATGGCCCAGTAACCCAAATCATTAAACTCGAGCCGTTGTCAGCTCATCTCCGGACTCTGTTGTGTTTCAAGATAACGTCCTTGGGTGGCTGATACATTCAGTCGTTACTTGCTGTGTTTCAAGAGCCCGTCCCTGGGTGGCTGGTACGTTTAACTGCTCTTCACTGTCCTATCGAGCTTAGTCGAGCCTATCGAGCCCAGTCGAGCGTTTTTGATCCTTACTGAAGCCGCTTTGTCGATCTTGGTTCAAGGACTCGAGTACCGTGCTTCTCAAACTCAGCATACAAGGACATAGACGTCAAGGACTTCATTGTCGATTGGAAAGCTTACCTCAATAAGAAAATGGGTAATATATTTTATGTTAGATAGAAAATAATTGAATTTCAGGAGAACAATAACATCCTTTAGTTAATTTAAGACTGGGTATTAATAAGAATTGATTGTTTGTTTGCTTGTATAAGTATAAATATTTCAGCATAGCAGACCCATCACAGCACAGTGGAGAAACAGGCATAATTTCGGCTGAGTTCAAGACGAGTTTTGTTTCCAGGTACCAAGGAATATGCAGAGGAAGAATATAGTTTTAAGTTTGATATAAGTTACAAAGAAGTTAAGATGAATTACTTATATGTAGAATTACATGGTTGGGGGAATTAAAAGAGGCAGTTAGTGAAGTAGAGAATTTTGTGGAAACGTTGAAGAACAGAACGACTAGACAAGACCCTTATAGATTTATGGCAGACTGTAATGGAGTAGGAAAGAATAACAGGAGACAGCCACTGCTTGATAAAGACAGAAGACAATATAGTTATGATGAACCAAAGTTTAATGGTTATAGAGTAAAAGACGGTGAGAACAGACGTAATAGTGAAAGCTCGGACTGGTATAGTTGTAATAAATACAAAAATGGGCGTGAGAGAAACCTGTCAAAGAAATCATGGGGCTGGCCCTCTCACAGTGCAACCGCTAGAAAAAGACGTAACGACTGGTTTGAAAAGAGACAAAGACAATATTTGAAGTCAGGATCGAAGGACAGAGTAGAACACAAAGATAAGAATTCAACGACTCCTAAAGTACTTGCCAATATTAGGATTGAACAGGAAAAGAAGACGACGATATTAGTAAAGAAAAGAAACCGAGAGACACAGACGCAGGCAAGTAATACGATAGAAAATAGTACGCAGACTCAGGTAGATACAGTAGAGAAAAAGGTACAGGTACAACCAGCCGGCAAGATAACAAAGGGAAGTACAAACTGACTTAATAGAGACTCCGTCAAAACTAACTCACTTGACTAAGGGAGACACGGTTGAAGTTAAGAAAGATAGACAGACGAAAACCAAAGATGAAAAGAAACCAAAGAGGAAAAGTATTGAAGAAAGAAATAGTAGCATGATAGTTAATAGAGGTACTGCCATGTCAAGTTCCTCAGGTATAGATATGAAATTTATCATTCGTTCTTCCTAGTAACGACCATAGTCTGTGTCTTTTTACAATTTAATTCTAACCCTCGTTGTTCACTGTGCGTAACAACCGCATCTACTAAATGTTGCAGGTCCTGTTCATTGTCTGCAATCAAGACTGTATCATCTGCTTATCTAATATTATTGATGCATCGTCCCCCAATGTTGATTCCTCCCATATCTTCAATATTTCTGAAAATACTTTCACTTTACAGCAGGAGTGGCCAACCGTTTCAGCTGGCGGGCCTAATTTTAGGAAAAAAATATTTCCTGCCGGGCCACGCACCTAATTTTATTTTGATTAATTAAAGTAAACAAGCAAGCGTGCTACAGTCACGACCACATTGTCGCTCCCCACTCCGCGGACCGCAACATGACCCCCGGAGGGCCGCATGCAGCCCGCTGGCCTCGTGTTGGCCACCCCTGCTGTACAGGGAAACCAGATCTGGAGACATTACACATCCCTGTCTCACACCTCTCTTAATAGGCTGATATTGGCCTACTTCGCAACAACTGATCCAGAGTAACACACATCAAGATGACATAGTCATCTAAACTGATGGGTCGGTGGTGAGAAACAGGCGTAGTGGTTGGGGTCTTATTGCATACCCTAATAGACGAGTCTTGAAAAAGGAGAGACTGGCATATGAGACTACGACCTCCAGCATGAAAATGGAGGTGGAAGCAGCAACAGAAGCATTCCGTTGGTTAGAGAAGGCTGCTGCAACACACTTTGTATTCATTACGGATTCAAAGAGTATGCTTAGTAAGGTGAAGAAAGGAATGTTTCGTGTGGAATGGCTATCTTCGCTTCAAAGGTCACAGATTGTGAGAATTGTATGGATATTTTGCCCTGGCCATGCAGTGGTGCAGGGGGAATGAACAGGCTGATAGACTGACAGGAATGCACCTGTTGGTGGTAGATTGCCTATGGATAAGGGGGAGGTGGTCGTGCGCTTGTGGGACCAGGTGGAGAAGGCGGAGGACGAGATTGAGAACCGGTATGTGGCAATAATGGAATTGCGGGGGATCGGCAGGTATTCAGGGAGAATCTCAAAACTGAGGGGGAAGACCAGGATAACTTTAAATCAGATAGCTGTGGGAACAATTAGTGGTGTGACTCTTCGCTGTCTGTTGAATGAGAGGACGGAGCACGTATGTGAATGTCCTGAGTGTAGTGATGTCGGTTCTTAACTCAACTCTTCGATTATCTTCGAGAGAGATATAAATATCACATACCTTCGTCCTGCTCCAGCATCTCCATAGACCCCAGGTTAGGTCTGGTTGGGGGGCGAACTGGGTAGAAGAGACATTTTTAAATGAATAATTAATATTTATTAAGTAATTCTTATCTTTATACACACTCCAGTATCTTGATATAGTCTAGAGCATTATCATAATTACCATCAGAGTGTACAGGTTGTGTTAATGTTTAGCTTGGTTCATTATATTGTCGGGTGGGGGGAAGGGGGTAACGGGGTGGGGGATGACAACGTACAGACGTGGCATCACAACATACGATGTGACGACAGGTACTGTTCTGATACGACTACAGTACACAAACAGGGCATCGCTCGTTCTAGGTGACACACGTCACACTGGCGACCACAGTACACAAACAGGGCATCGCTCGTTCTAGGTGACACACGTCACACTGGCGACCACAGTACACAAACAGGGCATCGCTCGTTCTAGGTGACACACGTCACACTGGCGACCATAGTACACAAACAGGGAATCGCTCGTTCTAGGTGATACACTTAACACTGGAGACTTTAAGAAGTCAAACAAGGTTCTCTGTCGATGTTTAATGTCTCACCGCATATGTCTAAATGGTTACATTAAAAGTGCAGAGCAATGTGAACACATGAGGTGTATAGAACACTAGCTGACCCTGCCCGGCTTCGCCCAGACCCTGGTGGGGAGCATCTCATTTAATTCATATAAGTAGTCATATAATAAGTTCTCGTTCCCGTTACCGACTGACTGACTGACTGTCTGTCTGTCTGTCTGTCTGTCTGTCTGTCTGTCTGTCTGTCTGTCTGTCTGTCTGTCTGTCTGTCTGTCTGTCTGTCTGTCTGTCTGTCTGTCTGTCTGTCTGACCCGGCCCGGCATTGCCCAGCTCCTGGTGTGGAGCATCTCATTTAATTCATATAAGTAGTCATATAAGTTCCCGTTCCCGACTGTCTATCTGTCTGTCTATCTGTCTGCCTGACCCTGTCCGGCTTCATTAAATTCATACAACAAAAAAAGTAACTTAAAAGAACGTTCTTCTACACACCATCCATTATTTTTAATGAAAACTCTTTCTAATCACCTGCATGACTACAGTAACTTCTTAAGCAAAAAAAGATGAGTTACAATGTTATGCATTGTGCATCATTTTTATGAAAACTTTGAAAATGCCTTACAGATTGTATCATTATTTATTATAACTCATATGCCGGTACATAACTATGGACAAAGAGTTTATAAATCTTTGAAAACGATGCCACAATATGACTATAAGTTATACAGAAAAGTTATGCCCCTTGAAATAACTTTTACAGAGTTAGGTCCCCTGAAATATATGAAATTATGATGAAAACTGAAAAATGAAATAATACTGAGTAAACAGGCGATTTCACACTAACAAAATATCACAGTTGGCAGCTCTGGAATGAAAGGAAGGCGTGTAGAAAATTTCATCTCAATCGGATGGGCCGTTCGCGAACAAATAAAGGCCATACATACATACAGAGATACATAAATACGGACGCACATCCTAATTTATATATAAGATTGAGAATCCAGCCATCTGGTATGCATATGACGTGACTCTCCAGCTGTGGTCCTTTGGTCCGCTTCCCCTTTTGATGTCTTGATCATATGAGAACGGATTGGAGTAGATCACTCTTTGGAAAACAGCTGTGCGAGATTCGACAGCGGATCTCGTCGCGTTGGTTACTTACGGATACGTGGGCCAGTCGCTCAGAAAGCAATGGCAAACTACTGAGCGTAATCTTGCCAAGAACATCGACAAATGCTGAAAAATGCTGGTGTTGACTGCAACGTCCTGTAAAGGATATGCAACTTTAAAAAGAAAAAAAACAGCAGAGGGGTAAGTTAGGTGGGCAAAGGCTACGGCACGATTGAGCATCGGGATGGAATGAGAGGAGAGATGCTCAAGTCGTGACGTGGTTTGTTGTCAAAGGGTAGTTTACATCTTAACATCGCCCAGGAAGGCAGGCTATCGACACGGTTGTATTTTACTATGAGACTGTGTTGGCCACAACGTTTAATAAAGATGATTTAGAACTTCTACCAGACTTGTTAAGCCATCGTTCATTCATACACTGTGATAATACGTGGGCCAGTCGCTCAGAAAGCAATGGCAAACTACTGAGCGTAATCTTGCCAAGAACATCGACAAATGCTGAAAAATGCTGGTGTTGACTGCAACGTCCTGTAAAGGATATGCAACTTTAAAAAAAAAACTCTTTCACGCTGAGGTCTTTCTCATTACAGCACATAGTTGCTAGGCAGAAACGCTATGCACTTCACTTATTGCTGTTTTAACTCACGAACGAGTGCAGGAATGAAAAGAGAGTTGATGAAAGAAATTAAAAAAAGAGGCAAGTGAAAATATATCGGTCACGTTAAAAGAGATAACACTCTTATAAAAACCACACTGGTGGGTAAGGTTGAACGCAAGCGAGCAAGAGGTAGACAATGATACAAGTGGGAAGATAACATCAAGAGATGAACCAAGAGCAATCTGACAGAATGTACAGTCAGAGGGAGAGACAGACTGTGTTGGAGATCCATTGCAGCCAACCTTCATTGTGGAGACGGTACCTGATAGATTGACTCCCGAACCCTATCCATGTAAGATGTCATACTATAACTATACGATGATCCCACCTGGTGTGGTGACACGAACACATGACTACTGCCATGACAGCTAGTACTTAACATTCAACACACGCATACTCAGACTGCCGTATGCTCACTTGCACAGGGACCACATTATGTATACATGACAGTTAGTGCTGTAACATTCAACACATGCATACTCAGACTGCCCTCACTTGCACAGGGACCACATTATGTATACATGACAGCTAGTACTTAACATTCAACACACGCATACTCAGAATACCCTCACTTGCACAGGGACCACATTATGTATACATGACAGCTAGTACTGTAACATTCAACACACGCATACTCAGACTGCCGCATGCTCACTTACACAGAGACCACATTATGTGTACATGACAGCTAGTACTGTAACATTCAACACACGCATACTCAGACTGCCGCATGCTCACTTACACAGGGACCACATTATGTATACATGACAGCTAGTACTGTAACATTCAACACACGCATACTCAGACTGCCGCATGCTCACTTACACAGGGACCACATTATGTGTACATGACAGCTAGTACTGTAACATTCAACACACGCATACTCAGACTGCCCTCACCTGCACAGGGACCACATTATGTGTACATGACAGCTAGTACTGTAACATTCAACACACGCATACTCAGACTGCCGCATGCTCACTTACACAGAGACCACATTATGTGTTACATGACAGCTAGTACTGTAACATTCAACACACGCATACTCAGACTGCCCTCACTTACACAGGGACCACATTATGTATACATGACAGCTAGTACTGTAACATTCAACACACGCATACTCAGAATGCCGCATGCTCACTTACACAGGGACCACATTATGTGTACATGACAGCTAGTACTGTAACATTCAACACACGCATACTCAGACTGCCCTCACTTACACAGAGACCACATTATGTATACATGACAGCTAGTACTGTAACATTCAACACACGCATACTCAGACTGCCGCATGCTCACTTACACAGGGACCACATTATGTGTACATGACAGCTAGTACTGTAACATTCAACACACGCATACTCAGACTGCCCTCACTTACACTGGGACCACATTATGTATACATGACAGCTAGTACTGTAACATTCAACACACGCATACTCAGACTGCCGCATGCTCACTTACACAGGGACCACATTATGTGTACATGACAGCTAGTACTGTAACATTCAACACACGCATACTCAGACTGCCGCATGCTCACTTACACAGGGACCACATTATGTGTACATAACAGCTAGTACTGTAACATTCGACACACGCATACTCAGACTGCCCTCACTTGCACTGGGACCACATTATGTGTACATGACAGCTAGTACTGTAACATTCAACACACGCATACTCAGACTGCCGCATGCTCACTTACACAGGGACCACATTATGTGTACATGACAGCTAGTACTGTAACATTCAACACACGCATACTCAGACTGCCGCATGCTCACTTACACAGGGACCACATTATGTGTACATGACAGCTAGTACTGTAACATTCAACACACGCATACTCAGACTGCCGCATGCTCACTTACACAGGGACCACATTATGTGTACATGACAGCTAGTACTGTAACATTCAACACACGCATACTCAGACTGCCCTCACTTACACAGGGACCACATTATGTATACATGACAGCTAGTACTGTAACATTCAACACATGCATACTCAGACTGCCCTCACTTACACAGGAACCACATTATGTATACATGACAGCTAGTACTGTAACATTCAACACACGCATACTCAGACTGCCGTATGCTCACTTACACAGGGACCATATTATGTATACATCAATCACGACATCAGATTCGCCGCCCTGGTCTTCTCTTCGCTACTTACAGTTTCTATAGGGCACACAACAAGTTGGTCGATACGGCCATGCTGCTCCTTCAGCAATATCACGTCAACTCTGGTTATTTCCACTGGTATTAAACTTACAGGATCTCATCACAGCCAATGGTGTTCATTCAGCCATTGCCACGTGGGTGGTGACGTATATCTTGATTTCATTGTATGAAGATTCTGCACTGATGTCTCTAGTCAGCTTTCACTGTTGTGTTACATTCTCTCAGGAACGACCTCAACCTTTTCTGTCAAACATCTTAGACCTTCTAATCTCACCGCCTCTTTCTTTCTTTCTTTCTTTCTTTCTTTCTTTCTTTCTTTCTTTCTTTCTTTCATTCATTCTTTTTTTCTTTCTTTCTTTCTTAATTTTATTGATTCTTTCTTTCTTACTTTCTTTTAGTCTTTCTTACTTTCTTTTAGTCTTATTTTCTTACTTTCTTTTAGTCTTATTTTCTTACTTTCTTTTAGTCTTTCTTACTTTCTTTTAGTCTTTCTTACTTTCTTTTAGTCTTATTTTCCTTACTTTCTTTTAGTCTTTCTTACTTTCTTACTTTCTTTCTTTCTTTCTTACTTTCTGTCTGTCTGTTATTCTATCTGTCTGGCTGTATTTTTCTTTCTTTCTTTCTTTCTTTCTTTTAGTCTGTCTTTCTCTCTTTCCATCTGCATTTCTTCCTTTCTTAGTTTATTCTTTCTTTCTTTCTTTCTTTTTTTCTTCCTTTTCTTTCTTTCTTTCTTTCTTTCTTTCATTCATTCTTTCTTGCCTGTCTGTCTTTTTTATTTCTTTCTTTCTTTCTTTCTTTCTTTCTCTTTTTTATTTCTGTCTTTCTGTCAGTCTTTTTTCTTTTAGTCTGTCTTTCTCTTTTTCTGTCTGCATTTCTTTCTTTTTTAGTTTATTCTTTCTTTCTTTTATTCTTTCTTTCATTCTTTCTTTCATTTCTTTTTTTCTTTTGTTCTTTCTTTCTTACTTTCTTTGTGTCTTTCTGTTTGCATTTCTTACTTTCTTTGTTTATTCTTTGTTTCTGTCTTTCTCTCTATATGTATCTCTTTCTTTCTTTCTTTCTTTCTTTCAGTATGTCTGTTTTCTGTCTGTCTGTCTGTCTGTCTGTCTGTCTTTGTTTATTTGTCTGTGTTTCTTTCTTTCTTTTTCTTTTTCTTTCTTTCTTTCTTTCTTTTTCTTTTTCTTTCTTTCTTTCTTTCTGTGTTTCTTTCTTTCTTTCTGTCTGTCTTTCTGTCTTATCCCGACCTGTATCCCCCACTGGAGCATACTCCCCCAATCAACTTACTCCCCTTTGCTACCCCGTGCAGCTACCTCCCCGTCACCGCCATGTTGTTCATTTCGATCCCAAATTTCTGTATCTGTAAACAGGTTACCTACTTTATGTGTACAGTAGTTGTTTATCCCTAGATGTGGCAGCTATCTCATATGTACACAACTTGTGTATCTCTGAACATGGCACCTAGTTCTGATACGCACAACTAGTACATCTGAAAACACATTTCTCAGTTCCATATAAGCTGAACAATTAGATTCCGTGTAAATATAGAGTGTATTTTTAATGACTGTGCTGTGTTTGAAAATATTGCCGGTCCAAGTTTTGTATTCACCCTCTATAAAGTTCATGCAACATATCAGGTAACTAAAAAAAAAAAAACTTGAGCCAACATTATTTTCAAACACTGCAAAGTCATTAAACAATACACCATATATGTCATCTAGGTCATGAGCTGACAGTTTAGTTAGCTCAAGGCCGTCCACCCGGTCTACCACAGGGTTCAGCCTTATAGCCGGTGTTGTTCGACGCTACCAATTGAGAATCACGGATGAGCAGATCACGGGTGAGCAGATCACGGGTTAGCAGATCACGGGTGAGCAGATCACAGGTGAGCAGATCACAGGTGAGCAGATCACAGGTGAGCAGATCACGGATGAGCAGATCACGGGTGAGCAGATCACGGGTGAGCAGATCACAGGTGAGCAGATCACGGGTGAGCAGATCACGGGTGAGAAGATCACGGGTGAGCAGATCACGGGTGAGCAGATCACGGGTGAGCAGATCACGGGACGGCGATGAACAATGTCCAATGCTGACGAGTGTCATGAGGGTAAAGACAGACAGCAGGTTGTTGAAGAACTTCAGACACAACTCCAACAAATAAGCAGATGGTGCCGGGGAGGCGACACCATTGTACAACCCAATAAAGGCGGTTGTGATACTTATTTGATTGTCCAACCATGCAGGACAGAATAAGGATGTACCGTGCACATGCATACTTCCGAGTCAAGGGCGACACACAACAACCATTGCAAAATGAGATTCGGGTAGGGGAGCGGGCTTGGCTGGTGTCGAGCAAATGATCAAGTTATGTGGTGCTCATGTGAATATGGAACAACGGTTATAGAAGGGATTTAAAATGTGGTAGGTATCCTATCAACCTGGACGGATTTATTATGTTTGAAAATCAAGACAACTAAGTCATATGCACAAATTGTGGACGAACATTTACCGCGCGAATTGCTCTTTCCAGTCACATGGGTTGTAGTTCCATCCATTATATACCACGCCCGTAAGCATGGGCGGTCATGATTCGTCACACTCGATCACCAGAATCATGGATCATGCCACGTGGCCGATCCCTCCAGGTATTTACTTCTGTTTTCCCCTTATTCTCTTCCACTCGATCTTACCAGTTGTCACCATGTTGTCCAATTTATCATAACATGTCCAAATAAATGTTGATTGTCAACGTCTTATTTCTCTGATCAGTTTACGATTTTCATTTGTTTCTTGTAGGATTTAGTCATTGGTGTTTCGTTGTGTCCATGGTATTATTTGCAATCTTTTCAGAAACCACATTTCCACAGCCATCAGATGTTTTCAGCTTGACTGCTCATTGTCCACGCTTCACATCCATAGACACGTATAGGCTCTATGTAGCACCTCAACACTCTTTTTCTCGTAGCAATTGACATTTTTTTTAATTCGTCAATATGTTTGTCATCTTGTAAAAGGCTACCTTCACCATGGCGATTATTGTTCTAATCTCTTTAAGGCATCTCCCATCAGATGTTATGACTGTTCCGAGATAATTGTATCGATTCACATGTTAAATAATATTCACATTTAGTTATACAATACATTGTAGTATTTCGTTCTTCCCAGTGACGACAATAATCTGTGTCTTTTTACAATTTCCTTCTAACCCAAGATGTTCACTGTGTGCAACAACCTTCTTCTTCTCTTCTTTTTCTTCTTCTTCTTCTTCTTCTTCTTCTTCTTCTTCTTCTTCTTCTTCTTCTTCTTCTTCTTCTTCTTCTGCTTCTTCTGCTGCTTCTTCTTCTTCAGCATTCCGTGCCATTGAGGTTCTCTGCTGCAGATACAAGCCGTCTCCATTCATCTCTCTGGTTGACTTTCTCTTGCCAGTCGCTGATTCCAAGTGCTTGTAGGTCTGTACATATATTATCTCTCCACCGTCTTCTTGGTCTACCTCGAGGTCTACGGTCATTTATTTCCCGAGTTTAAGCGAGTTTTCTTTCCCTATTATCTTCCATTCTTTCTATATGCCCCATCCATTGTAGTCTATTAGCCTTCATGATACCAGTGATAAGAGGAACTTAAACAGATCATAAATGTCTTTGTTACTTCTTTTTTACCACTCTCCACTTTGTGTATCTCTAATGGGCCAAAAGATGCGTCTTAAGACTTTGTTCTCAAAGGTTTGCAACAAGGCTTCGTCTCCTTTAGTTGTACTCCAGATTTCAGAGCCATACAGCACAACTGGTCTGATCTGTGTTTTGTATATTGTGATTTTGGTGTTACGAGATAGTGCATTTGATTTTAGCAGATGATGTAGTGCATAGTATATCTTTTTTCCAGAATTGATTCTAACGTGTATTTCTTCCCTTATTATGTTGAAGCAGTTGAAGACTGCACCCCGTTATTTGTATGTTTCCGTTCTTTTAATGGTCATATTATCTATTTGTATGTGGCCAGAGCTTTTAGCCGTTCCTTCTCTTGAAATTACCATATATTCTGTCTTATCTTGGTTGATAATCAGCCCCATTTGTTGAGCTTTTTCCTTTAAGTGAGTCAATATTTCCAATGTCTTTTGTTCATTTTCCCCTATAATATCTATATCATCTGCATAACCAAGCAGTTCGGATGTTCCTCCAATAGCACATTCCTCCTTTACCTTCCTTACAACTTTCTCTAGAGCCAGATTGAAAAGGAGCGGCGATAGTGCATCACCCTGTTTCAAGCCAGATGTTATTTGGAAAGGGTCTGATTTCCTGCCTTTATATGTTACTATATTATAAGTATCTTCCATGCATAGTCTGGTCATGTTGATTAATTTCCTTGGTATTCCAAATTCCTGCATGGCATTCCATAGACTATTCCTATGGACACTATCATAAGCCTTTTTAAAATCCACAAAAAATGTTATGAAAATCTCTTTTATATTCCCAATTTTTCTCGGCTATTTGTCGTAAGATAAAGTAAGGTGTGCTCGGAAATGAACAGGCGGACAGATTGGCTGGCTCTGCAAAACTTGGTGGAGTATTGATGCATGACAAGGCAGACGTGGTTGCGGCCTTATGGGAGCACTTTACACCTCGGGAGCAAATGGATCACCATGGCCTGGCAAGAATGAGACAGCGAGGAGTGACGAGGGGAAATTCTGGCCGACGCTCGACGCTCAGAGGAAAGGCTAGACTGACATATAATCAGATTGCTACTGGTACTATTGATGTTGGAACTCTTCACTGGATGCTGAAGATGGGGACGGGAGCGCTTATGGGAATTCCCGAATGTTGTGATGTCGGTTCCTAAATTAATCAATCAATCAATCAATCAAATAATCAATCAATCAATCAGTCAGATAAATATCTGATCTACTGTTGATCTTTTTTTTTGTCTAAATCCCGCCAGGTAGTCACCTAATATGTCTTCTGGATATGGTTTAAGTCTATTTAGTAATACCGCGGATAATGTCTTATAGCTTGTGGACAGTAGTGATATTCCTCATATAATTTTCATATTGGAACTTGTCTCCTTTCTTAAAGATAGGTATCAATAATGACTCTTTCCAGTCGTGGGGTAATTCTTCTGTCCTTCAGATTTTTATTATTAGCTTCGTTATAGCTTTAGATGTAATGCATGGCCGCCTGCCTTTATAAATTCAGCAGCAATTCCATCAGCTCCAGTTGCCTTATTGTTTTAAGTCGTGTGATTACATATAGGATTTCTTCAAATACAGGTTCTTCAATCTGTGGTTCATACGTTAGAACCTCTTCCTGAGGGAAAGTGTGTTACTTGGAGCTTCACAACTTAGTAATTCAAAAGTATTCTTTCCATGTGTTACACATTTCCTCATTGGTATTTATCATATTCCCATTTTTGTCTTTTAAACCATGTGTGTTGTGTTGGTGCCCATCGTTTCATTGACTTCAGTTCTTTAAAAACAACTTTCTAGGATTCCTTTTTCTGGTGATTAGTTTCCATATCTTTGATTATATTGCTCATATATTCTCGCTTCTGCTGCCGAACTATTTCTGCAGCCTCTTTACATTCAGTTCTATTTTGCTCTTCATTTTGGATGTTGTTGATGTCATTTAACCATAGCTGTCTGGCATTCTTTTTCATAATGACTGCTTCTTCACATTTTTGATTGAACCATCTGTTCTTTCTATGCGTGGTTAACACACCGAGACATTACTCTGCGGTAGTTTGAATTATATTCTTGATGTTCAACCAAGTTTGGTCAACGCTTTCCTCCAACGGGTTTTGTACAATTTCAACTTTACATTTTATTTCATCTGCAAATTTCTCTTTGACTAATTTATTGTAGTTTTTCTCTGTTATATGTTGTGTGTAATCTTTGTAGTTTAGTATAGAAAGCTCTCATAAATTTTGCTCCAACGAGGACGTGGTCGCTGTGGCACTCCGATCCTCTATAATCTATAACTTCTAACTTGTTGTATGTTTGATGTGTTTTTGTTATTAATTAAAATGTGATCTATTTGGTTATAGGTTTTCTTGTCACATGATTTCCAAGTTTGTTTATGTATATCCTTTCTTTGTAGTATGGTACTGCTGATCTGCAGTCCTTTGGCTTCTGCTAGATTGATGACTCTTCATCCATTATTATTTGAAGTTGCATGTAGGCTTTCCATACCGGCAACTTTTTTATGAGATTGCTGTCTACCTATTTTTGCATTGAAGTTTCCAAGAACAATCAGGATGTCCTGTTTGGGGGTTTCTTTTATGACATCTTCCAGATCATTATAACAGTCTTCTTTATTGTCATCTTTTTTCTCTTAAATAGGTGCATGTACATTAATGCATCGCTATATTTTTCCATTTACCTGTTATTCGTAATTTACTAATCCTGTCATTAATATCTTTAAAGATTAGAACGTTCCCCCATAACTCTTTTTTGATGACAAATCATGTTGCTAATTCATGTTTATTTTCGGTGTTTCCTCCATATATTACAATCATTACATTTTGCTCTAAAATACCCTCTCCTGGCCACCTTATTTCTTGAATTGCTGTTATAGCCATTTGACTATTCAACCAACTCCCTGGGTTAGTTCTTCGTCTGCTTCCAGCTCGATATAGTGTCCGTACATTCCATGTTCCAAATCTTAAAAGTCCTTTAACGTTCCAAGGTCGTTGTCCAAATAAGTCATTCCGAATTCGAGGCTTATTTATCTGCTTCGTAACAAAATAGTTTTTATAAAGGTGGGGATGTTAACCCCACGCTTCAACCCCCAACCTGGAGGACCAGGGGTGTTTCTCTTTGTCTGTTCTCTACCCTTTGACCTGTCCGGCTTGGGAGGCCCTGCTAGTAGCTACGCTACCGCCGGCATAGCTCTCAGTGCGCAACAACTACATCTACTAAATGTTGTAGATCGTGCTCGTTGTCTGCAAAAAAATTACTGTCTCACCTGCATATCTGATGCTATTGATGTATACCAAATATTCATCACCATTTTCCATATTTTACATGTTTCCCCATTGTTTCCCAATTTTGAATGTTCTTGTGAGGATGCTCACGTACGTGTGAAAAATTGGGAGTTTATTCATATAAGTTTTAGTGATTATGTGAGGCAGCATATATGTGTGTGGATGGATGGGTGTGTCTATATGTGTCTATGTGTGTGTGTTTATATGTGAGGATGTATGTGTGTGTGCATGTCTGTATGTGTGTATGGGTGTATATGTGTGTGTACATGTGTATAACTGTGTGTGCCTCTGTGTGTGTATGTCTGTACGTTTTTTAAGGTGTGCGTTCATGTGTTTTTATATGTGTTTATATGTATGTGCGTGTGTAAATGTGTGTATGTAAGTGTGTATGCATGTGTGTGTGCTCGTATATGTATGTGTATATGTTTGTGTGTGTGTAAGTGTGCGTGCATGCAGTGTATGCGAAGGAGTGTTTATTTGTGTTTTATGTGAGCACGTGTGCGTAAGTATGTGGATGTGTGTAGGTGTGTTTATGTGCGTGGGTATATGTGTATATTTGCGTGTGTATGTTGTGTGTGGACGTGTTTGTATGTACGTGTGAGAGAGAGAGAGAGAAGAGAGAGAGAGAGAGAGAGAGAGAGAGAGAGAGAGAGAGAGAGAGAGAGAGAGAGAGAGAGAGAGTTGAGCTCTCGCATGTCATCTAACATGCTGTTCCATATTTTTTGTGTATTCTCATTTTCATATTATCACTTTTAATGCCACTTAATTTTAACATGCATAAAATTAACACACGTAAATTACTGTAGAGTGAGTGGGAGAGTTAGTGAGTGTGAGTGAGAGAGAGAGTGAATGAAAGTGAGAGAGTGTGTATGTAAGAGAGAGAGAGAGAGAGAGAGAGAGAGAGAGAGAGAGAGAGAGAGGGGAGTTGAGCGCACGCATGTCATGTAACATGCTATTCCATATTTTTTATGCATTCTCATCTTTCATATTACGAGGTATCGTTTTGTATGCCACTTGATTGTCCTGTAACATGCCATTCCATATTTGTTTGTGTATTCTCATCTTTCATATTATTATTTTGTATGCCACTTGATTGTATCTGAAGAAACTAACTGTAACTGGAGAAATCATCACTGACAAGAAACAGCAGATGAATAGATGGGTAGAGCACTACTTGGAGCTTTACTCAAGTGAGACCAAACTAGCGGATGATGCCCTCAACGCCATAGAGGATCTACCAACTCTTGACCACCTGGACACACTTCCCACCATAACAGAAGTTAAGTGTGCTATAAATGAACTTGCATCTGGCAAAGCTCCAGGTAATGATGAGATTCCAATAGAGATTATAAGGAGTGGGCAAGACACACTCACTCTACAGATCCACCAGCTAATAGAGCTATGCTGGCGAGAAGGACAAGTCCCACAGGATTTCAAAGATTAAAGCATCATAACACTGTACAAGAACAAGGGCGATCGGAGCGACTGCAACAACTATAGGGGTATCTCACTTCTGTGTATTGTTGGAAAAGTATTTGCCAGAATTGTTCTGCGCAGACTTCAAGTCCTAGGAGATCAAGTCTACCCCGAACCACAGTACGGCTTTCGACAGAACCGGTCTACCATTGATTTGATATTCTCATTGCGACAAATGCAAGAAAAATGCCGTGAACAGAATCAACCACTGTTTATTGCCTTCATTCGACCTCACAAAGGCGTTAGATTTGGTCAGTCGTGTGGGTCTGTTCAAGGCACTAAAGAAGATTGGCTGCCCACCAATTCTTCTGTCCATTGTGGAATCGTTCCACACAGGCATGAAGGGTATAATCAAGTTTGATGGTGCAACTTCTGAAGAATTTGAAATCAAGAGTGGAGTTAAGCAAGGTTGTGTACTAGCTCCCACCCTCTTTGGAATATACTTTTCACTTCTACTGAAATATGCCTTTCGTGATCAGGATGGTGGTATATACATTCACTCACGCTCAGATGGCGGCCTTTACAATGCTCAGAGATTGAAGGCCAAGACCAAAATTAGGAGGGTACTGATCAGAGAGTTGCTTTTTGCAGATGATGCTGCAGTTACGACCCACTCTGAGGAAGAATTGCAATGTCTACTATCTGCATTCTCCAATGCTTGTTCTGAATTTGGTTTAACAATTAGCAAAAAGAAGACACAGATTATGTCACAAGGTGCACATGGGGTACCATCAATCTTTATTGACGACGCCGAACTAGAGATGGTAGACCATTTTACATATCTAGGATCAGTGGTAAATAGCAAATTATCCCTAGATCAGGAAATCAACATCCGGATTGGTAAGGCAGCAACAACAATGAACAGGTTAAGAAAAAGAGTCTGGGAGAACAGGAAGCTTACTGCCAAAACAAAAGTCCTTGTCTATCAAGCCTGTGTCCTTAGTACTCTTCTTTATGGCAGTGAAACCTGGACAACTTACTCACACCAAGAGAAACAGTTTAAACAGCTTTCATATGCGGTGTCTGCGAAGAATTCTTGGTATTAAGTGGCAAGACAAAATCACAAATACTGAAGTATTGGAAAGATCAGGTTGTGTGACAGTTTATTCCATGCTCAGTCTTCGTAGACTTAGATGGATAGGAAATCTTAGGAGGATGGATGATGGTAGAATACCAAAGGACATCTTTTTTGGTGAATTACAGATGGGTAAGAGATCTCAGGGTCGGCCTCTACTACGATACAAAGATGTGTGTAAGCGGGACATGATTGATACAGGCATTGATAATGCACATTGGGAGCAAGTCGCCGCTGAACGTGTTGCATGGAGGGCAAACATCAGAAATGGAATAAAGACAAAGGAGAAAATTATTGCAGATAAGTCACACACCGAGCGTTTGAGACGTAAGATGGTGCATGATGGTGGAAATGACCACGTGTTCACATGCACCCACTGTGAACGGACATTTACAGCGCAAATTGGCCTTATCAGTCACATGCGCTACCGCCACAGGTAAAAGTTATTATGCCTTTTTAAAGCACACACTATCGTCTGTCAAGACGGCAAGGTACCAATGAATGATTGTATCATGTATAATATAACATTACTGTGATGTGAGTGAGAGAGTTAGTGAGTGGGAGAGAGAGAGAGAGAGAGAGAGAGAGAGAGAGAGAGAGAGAGAGAGAGAGAGAGAGAGAGAGTGTGTGTGAGAGAAAAGAGAGAGTTTAATTGCATCACTAATTTTTACGCTACACAATGTATATGTACAATTATTTCTCCACTTCTTACAATTTTTGCGATAATGCTCACGACAATCATTAGTGTCTCAACTGTGTATAAAGTGTGGGAGTTTGTTCTTATTAGTTTTAGTGATCATGTATGTGTGTAAGTGTGAGGATGTTTGTGTGGGTGTGTATGTGAAGGATGTGTGTGGGGAATGTATGTGTGGAGGGGCTGTGTGGGGGATGTGTATGGGTTGATGGGTGATGTGTGGATGGGTAAAGGGATGTGTAGTCGGTGGGGGATGTATGTGTGTGTGTGTGGGATGTGTGTGTGGGGGATATTTGGGATGATTATTGGAAGTATATGGGTGTTGGTGGGTTGGGGTTGTGGGTAGGGAATGTGTATTTGGGTGGGTGAATGGGTGTGTAGGAGATTGCGTGGGTTGGGGGATGGGTGTGTAATGGGTGTGGGGGATGATAGTGGGGGTGTCTGTGAATGGGATATGTCTGTGTGGGTGGGAATGTGTGAGTGTGGATGGGGTAAATGTGAGTGGGTGGAGGATATATGTGTGGGTGGTGATGATGTTTCTAGGTGGGGGATGTGTGGGTGGGTGGGGAGATGTGTGTGTGGGTGAGAGATGTGTGGGCGGAGATGTGTATGAGGATTGCATGTGGGGGATGTGTGTGTGGGGGGGAATGTGTTTATGGGTGGAGTTTTGTGTGGGAGGGGAGATGTGTGAGAGGTGTGGGAGGTGTGAGATGTGCAGGTGGATGACGGATGTATGTGAGGATGGGGGATGTGTGTTTGGCTGGGTGGTTTGGGTGTGTGTGGGTGTGAGGGTATATGAGAGATGCATGTGTTGATGGGCGGGTGGGTGATGTGTGGGTGTGAGTGGTTGATGGATGAGTACGTGAGTTGGTGGATGTGTGTGTAGAGATGAGTCTATCGTTGGAGGATGTGTTTTGTGGGAAGATTTGTGTGAGCCGCAGATGTGTGTGAGCGGCGGATGTGTGTGGGTGGGGTATATGTGGGTGGTGGGGTGTGTGTGGGTGGGAAGTGTGTGTTTTTGGGTGTTTATGGGTGGGTGATATGTGTGGGCAGGTGGGGAGATGTGTTTGTGTGTGGGGATGTGTGTATTGGTGGAGGATATTGGGTGGGTGAGTGGGTGTAGGTTGGCTGATGTGTGTGTGTGTGTGGGTGGGTGGGGAAAATTGTGAGGGTGCCAGATGTATGTATGGATAGGTGCGGGATGTGTGGGTTGACGGGGGTATGTGTGTGTGGTTTTGTGATGTGTGTTTTGCTAGGTGGTTGTGGGTGGGTGATGGAGAATATGTGGGTGGATGTGTGCGTGTCGGTTTTGGGATGGGGGATGTATGTGTGAGTGGGAAAATGTGTGTGGGTGGGGGATCGGTGGGTGGGTGGCGGCATGTATGTTTGCCTGAGTCTGTGTGAGTGCGAGGAGGTATGTGTGGGTGGGTGGGGTGTGGTGGGTGGAGGATGTGTGGGTGGCTGAGGGATGTGTGGGTGGCTGCGGGGTGTGAGGGTGGATGGGGGATGTGTCTCACAACATTGCAATATGCACTGTTTATGTTTACAACTTTCATTTGACAATGTTTTTTTCCCCCCCCCCCCATTTGAATGTACCATGCGTAATATGCATTGTTTATGCTTACAAAATCCATTTGACAGTGGTTTTTTTTTTTCCTTATGTAAATGTAACATGCACATTTGATGAGTGAAAGATGAATGATCGAAAGGGCCGATTGTAAGACGGGCCTGCGTGCCCAATTTGTTATCCTTTTAAAATAAGTTCGTTCGTTCGTTCGTTCGTTCCTCCAATTTTTATTCCTTTCATATCTTGTACATGTCTGAAAATATTTTCACTATACAGGGAAAAAATAGATCTGGAGACATTACACATCTCTGTCTCACACCTTTTTTAATAGGTTGATATTGACTTATTTCATTATCAATACTTATGACAGCTTGTTGTTTCCCATATATGTTTTCTTTTTTTTTTTTGGTTCTTTTTTAAAAGTCTAATGTCTTTCCCATCAATTTGTAGATCTGCAAGCATCTCTATCATGTTGACGTATCTTACTTTATAGAAAGTCTTTGTGTATTCGATAAAGCAAAGATCTAGATCTTTGGTTTTTCTACAGAACGTTCAAGTATTGTTCTCAGAATATACACAGCATTTTCTGTACTCTTGCCTTCTACAAATCCACTGGTTCTTCTCCTATTTCAGGTTGTATTTTATTCTTAAATCATTGCATGATAATTCTTAGCGAAGTCTTCGTGAGGTGACTCGTTATACTAATTGTACGATGTTGATCACATTCCAAGACTCCTGGTTTCTTTGGGATTGCAATAAATACATAATTACATAATTCGTGAGGTATATCTCCAGTATCATATATTGTGTTAATCTTAATCAGTGTAATGATTTGATGTATTCCAAATTCTTCTAAAGCATTAATCATTTCTATTGTGATGTTGTCTGAACCGGGGGTCTTGCCAGTTTTCATACGGTTAAGAACATCCCGAAACTCCATCTTTAAAATTAACGGTCCTTCATTATTATTTCGAACATCATACTGTTCTCTGTCATCATCATACAGATTTTTCACAGAATCTGACCATTCATGTAAACTTTGATCTTTTGTATAGTTACAATGTCTTATTTTAAGCACAATGTAACAAACCATCGTCTGTCAAGACGGCAAGGTGCCAGTCAATCAGTCATATATACAGAAGTAATTCTTACTCATATACACAATAAGTTCTTTTCAGTAATTCTTATAGATTACGTGTGCGTTCTCCAGTAATTCTTATAGATTATTTGTGCGGTCTCCAAACACTCAAACCCAACTAGCACCCATAACTACACGATCCACTGTTCCAAATGCGTCAATGACTAGGACGTCTCCTCAGTGGATACAACCCACTGAAGTGTACCAGGAATTGAAGACATCCGACTGATCGGACCAATAACATAGTTTGTCCAGCTGCATGCCACCAAAACAAAGCAGACAATATGTATTTTATATTCAAATGATAATAAACATCGTGCTATTGAAGGGGTGACTGAGTGTTTGTTTTTTTAATTTATTTGTATTTTTAGACTCAAAACTGGATTAACAGACACCAATGTCACATGTGCACGATGCGAAGGATGTTGTATACAGCAAAGTGTACACTGGGCAAGTAGCTCAAGCTGTAGAAAGTATGTACAACATACAGCTCAGAAAGACATATTCTATTCCTAAATTAAACAACAAGAAATGCCAAACTATGAAAGACTGCATGACTTGCAGAAGACATTGAGGTTTTAGTTCATGCAGGAAACAAACCTGCAAGTATAGACCTATTCCAGGCGTATACAATTAGGAAAGATTTATTCACAGCAGTTTGTTTATCTCTAAACACACCATCTAAGCGATTGGAGACAACATAGTGTCTTCAGAGCTGGACATGTCCCCGTGAGACAGTGATGAGATATAAATACAGGCTGTCAGAGTTCAATCCGGTCTACCATTGGTGTTGGTGAATATTTATGCCAGTAAAACGCGAGTGTGGATTCGGATAGATGACAGTGTTTGAGTGACATATGTCAGGAAAGGAATGTTATTTTCTGTGGTGATTTCAACGCTAAAGGCAAATCATGGGGAAATATTTCTTCCAACACACAGGGAGAGGCGCTCAAGGCGGCACTTGAAACCAGTGACCGTGTTTGTATCAACAGTGGCTGTGTCACCAGGACAGCAAGTCGTCCAGGTGATGAGGACAGTGTTATTGACCTGGCGCTGGTTACTCTTTCACTCACTACAGTTATGTAGATATGGTGGCCTAGGGCACCATAGCAGAGACCACAACCCTTGCAGCATATTGGTGGAGAACGGCAGAACCAGGCAGCACAAGTCAACAGTCAAGACCTTCAAGTATGACAGTTCAGGGCAAGATGTGGTGAGAACAACACAACAAGGCGAGACAAGCCCAGGAATTGTAAGGTGGAAAAGCCTAGATGGATAAGCATCGTGCTGTAAGGAAATGGCAAAACGCTAAGAAGATTAGAGTTGCCCACGCTAGTCTTATCGTGTACTTGGAAAGAGAGAAGGACACAAAGGTTAGCTATTTCAAAAATATTAGTTAAAACGGTTAAAGGTGAAAAATTAAATTTAATTGAACTTTATTTTTAAAGGGTTATAAATTTGGCACGGAGGCCCGTCTTATATTCGGCCGTTAAAAATGGGCAGAAATTGTGCCAAAGAATAAGCATAGACAAGTCACTGAAATTGTTCTTGCGACTACATACAAGTATGAATGGAGTAGTCAAGAATACGAGTGTTCGTGACTTCCAAAGTGCTGACCTCATCTGGCAGAGATCGCGAGAATAAGGGCAAAGTCCTTTTTGAACACTATCTAGAGCAGAGAAATCAGAGAACGAACGAACGAACAGACTTTATTTTCAAAGGGTAACAAATTGGGTACGCAGGCCCGTCTTACATTCGGCACTTCCAATCACTCATCTTTCTTTCATCAACAGTGCATAGGAAAAAACATTGTCACATGAATTTTGTAAACATAAACAATGCATATTACTATGTTATGTGACACATCCACCACCCACCCACACAGCCCCCATTCACTCCAACTCCTCCACCCAACCGCACACACAACCCACACACACATGCATTCCCCCACCCATCCACCACATCCCTACACCTACACATCTCCCCACCCACACACACCTGTCACCCATCACCATCCCATCCACCCACACCCCAAGCACACATACATTCCCCAACCCACACATCCCCCGCCCACACACATCCACCCACCTACACACATCTCCCCACCCACTCACATATCCTCTACCCATCCATTACGCACCAACAATCACTCACCCACATATCCTCCTCCACCCACACACCCCCAACCACCCAGCCAAACACACATTCCTCAGCCACACATCCCCCACGCACACACACATCTCCCCGTCAACTCACATATCCCGCACCTACCCACACACACACATCTCCCACCCACCACATATCCCCACACCCACATCTCCCCACCCACACATATATCCCCCACACATCCCATAACCCTCCATCGATCATCCACCCACATATCCTTTTCCCCACTCACCCACAACCACCTAGCCAAACACACATCCCCACCCACACACACATCTCCCAGCCAACCCATACATCCCGCACGTACCCACACACAATCCCACCCCGCCCACCCACACATCCTGAACCCACCCACACACATCACGAATCCACCCACACACACATTCCCCCTCCCATAATATGACGACATCAATATGTGTACTGACAACGAACTAGAAGAACTAGCAGATATGTACAACAACAGCATACGAAGTGCTAGAATCAAGGAAGAGCGGTTACACAGCTATCTGATTCCCTTGCCGACGCCTGGCGAAGCACAGCTATCTGATTCCCTTGCCGACGCCTGGCGAAGCACAGCTATCTGATTCCCTTGCCGACGCCTGGCGAAGCACAGCTATCTGATTCCCTTGCCGACGCCTGGCAAAGCACAGCAATCTGATTCCCTTGCCGACGCCTGGCAAAACACAGCTATCTGATTCCCTTGCCGACGCCTGGCAAAGCACTGCTATCTGATTCCCTTGCCGACGCCTGGCAAAGCACAGCTATCTGATTCCCTTGCCGACGCCTGGCAAAGCACAGCTATCTGATTCCCTTGCCGACGCCTGGCGAAGCACAGCTATCTGATTCCCTTGCCGACGCCTGGCAAAGCACAGCTATCTGATTCCCTTGCCGACGCCTGGCAAAGCACAGCTATCTGATTCCCTTGCCGACACCTGGCAAAGCACAGCTATCTGATTCCCTTGCCGACGCCTGGCAAAGCACAGCTATCTGATTCCCTTGCCGACGTCTGGCAAAGCACAGCTATCTGATTCCCTTGCCGACGCCTGGCAAAGCACAGCTATCTGATTCCCTTGCCGACGCCTGGCAAAGCACAGCTATCTGATTCCCTTGCCGACGCCTGGCAAAGATCACACACAAATTCACAAATATCGGGTAATAACCATGCAAAATATAATAGGCAAGCTGCTGGAGAAGTTAATCGCCAGGAAAATAAATATCAAGCCAGCTAGAGAGGCAAGGTTGTTTCCCATCTACCCTGGGAGGGTACCGTCCAAACAGAGAAACCTGGACCAATGCAGCAGTTTTTGCCCATGATGTCTACGAAGGTTTCCACTCAGGCATTGATATATGTGCTTCAGCGATTGATCTTGAGGATGCGTACAACAGAGTACCATTGCATGTCTTTATGTTTTAGCTTCTTGAAATCAAGATAAGTCCATTCCTCCTTAGTTGGATCACCGCAGCCTTCTTCCAACGGAAAGTAGTTTTTAGATGCAGCAGTCGGACTTCTGAACCAACAAAAATATACCCGGGCCTGCCACAGGTATCACCATTATCTCCGGTGCTGTTCAATGCCTACACTGTGAGAATTACCGGCGAGCAGATCAGAGGACTGATGAGGATATTGCATATGCCGACGATGTGTTAGTGTATCGTTATGGTAAGGATAGAGATTATGTTGCTGTGGAGCTACTAACAGAACTAAATCGCATAAGCGGAATGTGGGCAATGGTCAACCCAACGAAAGCAGCATTGACATGGTTTTCTTTGAATAACCATATTGTCAACACCCCAACACCAACTGTAAATTGGTTCCAACTGTTCAGAGACGGTGAAAAGAAAGCAGGCAATGAACTACCTGGGGACACATTTTGATCGAAGCCTTGCTTATCATGAGCACATAGACCGGGTGATAACAAAGGCCAAACAAGGTTTGGCTGCGATGTGGGTTATGGTGGCGGCAAACTGTGAGCAGCACCATCTATGTCTACTTTACGAGGGTCTGGTCCTTTCTGTTTTGGAGTATGCGATGGTGATCCTGACTATCAGCCGTAAGCATATGGAAAAGGATGGAAAGGATACAGAACGAAGATATGTCTATTATTCTTGGATTTACAAGAAATATAGCATGGGGGAGGGGAAGGGCGATGCGCTACCTTCTTGATTTTCCAAATATTGGGGACAAAATACAAATTTGCAGAGCATGTCTTCCTCAGTGTCAAGGCAAACACGCAACATCCACTGCACAGTGAAATTAAGAAGATAAAGGGCAACATGTTAAAAAGAGGAAAGTCGTGGATGGGTCACGCCGAAGACATTCTTCAACAGGTGTGTTCACTGGAGGATTTAGACCTGGCGAGGAGTGGGTACAACTTTCAACGGATTTCTGCACGTCCTTGTCAATTTGCATCCAACTAGACAGAACATGCAGACAAGAACATCCGTCTGCTGTGGAAGAGTACAGGCTTTGATTTTCGAGAATTCTTTGGACGTTGATGCTGTCATATACACAGATGGGACGGTCGTTTGACGAGTGAGAAATTCTTGGGCTTTTACGGCTCAGGCCGAAGAGATAATTGTGAAGGAAGATTCTTGTGCTTTTGCTTTGACCACAGTAGCCTGACTATGGAAGTCATGGCAGTAAGTAAAGCAATAACACTGCTCGAGACACAGACGTTAAATAGGGCATGTTTACTTAGTGACTCAATGAGCATGCCCAAGAAGATAGCGATGGGGAGGATCCGAAGAGCGTGGTTGCTGTCTCTTTAGTTGTCTCGGTTGGAAAAGATTAGTTTTATTTTTGTGCCAGGGCATGCGGGTGTACAAGGAAATGAGCAGGCTGACGAGCTCGCAAGTAAGGCTACTGGGTAAAGCGGGGTGACCATCCCCAATCCAGCGCGTCCACATGTGGAGGATTGTGGAACGGACTCTAGATATAAAGGTTAGCTGCAAATACCCAATAAACAGCTGCGGACCAACTGGCGGTGGGCACAGAGGGCAAGGCGGGATCTCAGGGTGGGATCTGAGTTCCATAGAAAATACCTCATTGGCTCGGAGACGTGCCTGCCACGCGGGTCAGGGGCGCTCTAACCCCTCCCCCGGGTAGGTGGAACCCGTTAGCTTTGGACAGCAGTCCATCTAGGAGACGGAAAAATCCTAATATAAACCCCCAAGTTCAACGTGGACCATCGTGCTGAGGAACTGCATGGCCATGGGTAAACTGGTCGTGAACGTTGGACGTCTAGCAGGTGTGCGGGGCGGCACCAGGCGTATGGACTCGTGTGGGACATCCCCTGCCTCTTCCTTAGCAAGCAGGCAATGCTAGGATGACCGGTTATTTCCTGCAATTTCCAATCTTTGCTTATGGAATTAATTAAACAGGGGAATCGACGCCGGAGCTACGGAGCACGTGCTCTGCGCTTGACACATCTTGCAGAGGCTAGCGAAGAGAGAGTGAGGAGGAGAAGACGAGGAAATGGTGTGATAAGAAGGCATAGAAATAGGAGGGCAGGCGCACGAAGAACAAGACGAAAAGTGGAGAGACTAGGTTTCAACCATGTAAGAGTGGGATACTGGAATTGTGGTAGTGCCAGGCAGAGAGGTCCTGTATTGGAGAGGCTAATATATGATTTTGATGTCCTCATGCTCCAGGAGCTAAATACAGACACATACCATTGCCCTAGGTACGCCAGTTATATAAACCCTACTGGGCAGATGAGATATTGGCAAGGTCTGCTGGTGAAGGAAGGATGAAGCATGTGGTAATTGACATGAACCTGTGGAATCACAGTGCAAGAGAGGTCCAGGGTATACAAATGGAGATTGGGGGATTAAGTTGGAACATCATATATGTATATGCCACAGTGGACTGTTTTGTCAGAAAGGAACATTGGGACTGGCTTAAGGAATTGGAGGAATTACCAGGTGACAGGCTACTCATATGTGGAGACTTCAATGCGAGGAACAGAGATTGGGACAGTAGTGGAGAAAACGGACAGGGAATTGCCCTTGCGGATGCCATGGTGGACTCCGATGTGGTCTGCATAAATGATGGTAGGCCGACTAGAATGACAATGAGGCCTGGCTATGCAGACACAGCTATTGACTTGGCTATTGACTCCCAGTCATCAGTCCTTGATGTAAAGTGGACTGTTTTGAATGACCATGGGAGTGATCACATGCCATGCTCAGTCCTGATCTCTAAATACAGGAAAGTTAAGGCTGGGAGAGCACGCAAGACCTTCCGGTATGAGTGGACCGATAGCCATCTTGGACGCCTCGGACAGGGGGCATAAAACAGGACTGTTAAGACTAATTTTATGCAACCCCCATGGTGGACCCCAGAAGTAGACCATGCATGGAAAGCAAAGAGAGCTGCAGTGAAGCAGCTATAAAAAGTGCGACAGACACCCCAAAGCTCACGAGAGGAAGTGGACACAGCGGAAAATGTCAAGAAAGACAAGGTGGAGGTTTTCAAGGGCTGTGCTACAGAGGCCAAAAACGCAAAATGGGAATGTTACATGAAGGAGATTGAAGGTGATAAAACATTGCGAAAAGTCTGGAAAATGCACAGACAAATGCAAAGAAAAGATCGGCCTATGACAGTGAGAACAATTTATAGAGATGATGGTGTGCGTGTGACAACAGACAAAGAGAAAGGGGAGGCGCTTCTCCAGAGATTTCTAGAGCAGACCAATCATAATGATGAGGACACCAGGGATACAGTTAGAGAGGAGTTATCTGGCACACTGAAGAATATGCATTATGAAGACATACGGGTTGAAGATGTTAAACATATTTTGAAAAAGGCAAAAGACACGGCAGCAGGGTCTGATTGGGTTAGGTATGGCCACATGAAGGCTTTGAGCGATGCAGACCTGAATGAGATGACCAACTGCTTTAACCAGAGCATTAGGACAGCATCAGTACCACAGGACTGGGTGCATAGCTATCTCATCCCTCTCCCAAAACTACTCAAGGATCAATAAAAGCTTAGCGGCTTTAGGATCATCACCCTTCATAATGCATTTGGGAAGGTTCTAGAGAGGATAGTTAATGTCAAGCTGCAAGAGTTCTTGGAAAGGGGGAAGCTTCTTCCAAGAGGCCCTGGGAGCTACATGCCAGGAAAACATACCTGGTCAAATGCAGCCACTTTTGCCTTTGATGTTTATGAGGGGTTCCAGAGTAGACAGTAAGCGATGGCGGCAACGCTTGATCTCGAGGATGCGTACAATAGTTATATATATTTTGATGAACGCACTGATGGAGAAGGGGGTCAATCCCTGGTTGGTGAACTGGATAACAGCCGTCCTGCATTCTCGTCGGGTTGCTCTCAGTCTGGATGCATGGACTTCAGAACCACAATTTTAACCCCGGGACTGCCACAAATGATCTGCAGTCTCACCGGTGCTCTTTAACATGAATGCGAGCAAGATTGCAAACCTAGAAGCACCAGGGGTTGGAAGGATACTAACCTTTGCAGATGATATTCTTGCATATAGACAGGGGAGAGAGAGGGAACAAACAGCCAAGGAGCTACAGGCGACAGTAGACAAAGTGACTGACTGGTGCACTGAAATGAGTGTTGTCATCCACCCGGAAAAGGCGGCTGTTTTGTGGTGCTCTCTGGACAACAGGATTGTGAGAGCTGAAGTCCCAAGCCTCACGATAGATAGTAGAAGCTTCAACAGAGAGAACAAACTGAAGTATCTGGGAATCACATTTGACAGGAGCCTGTCCTTCAAGGACCATGTGGGTACAGTTGTGACAAGATCTCAAAAGGGACTCAATGCACTTAAAACTATGGCTGCAATGGACACAGAGCAGATAATGCTTTTCACACTATACCAGCACTTGATCCTCTCAGTGACTGATTATGGACTAGGACTGCTCACTGTCTCAAAAAGTTAGCTGGTGAAATTAGATCGCATACAGAACGAAGCTATGCGGGTCATTCTAGGATGCACCAGAGACACCCCACTTGGGTTGCCGACTGTTGATTGTAGGCTCGAGGTGATGCAGGCGAAGGCATACCTCAGAGTAGCTGCAGACACAGATCACCCGTTGCATGAAGCGCTGGACGCAGTTAAGGGTCAGCGACTGATAAGAGGGAAATCATGGATGGCTCAGCCGGAGGATACGATCAGACAGGTGTGCAGCTTGGAGAACATTAGGCGAGGAGAGGAGTGGGTCAGAGTGCCAGCGGAGCAGTCAGACTTGTGCAGAGTTATAATCACACTGAGCCGGGAGTGCGAGAAGTGGCCAGCAGGGGCCACGGAAGTGGAAATCCAGCAGCTAATTCAGGATAACGCTCGCTAAGGTGATGTGACTATCTACACAGATGGTTCGGTGTTGAGAGGTAGGAGAAGTGCCTGAGGGTTCTTAGCAAATTTAATGGTCGACGTTTGATGCAGGAGAGCCTGGCATATGATACCACAACATCTAGCTTAAGAATGGAGGTGGAGACGGTCAGTGCAGCTTTCCGCTGGATGAAGAATACGATACACACACACACACTCACACACACACACCCACACATACACACACACACATCGTGATTGTAACTGACTCAGAAAGCTTGCTTGGGAAGGTGAGGACAGGCAACTTTGTGCAGAGTGGCTTGCTTCGCTTCTTAGGTCCTGTGTAGCAAGCATCGCCTGGATCTTTTCTCCCAGGCATGCCGGTGCGTTGGGGAATGAACAGGCAGACAGATTGGCTGGCTCGGCAAAACTTGGTGGAGTATTGATTCATGACAAGGCAGACGTGGTTGCGGCCTTGCGGGAGTACGTGTACACCTCGGAGGAGCAAATGGATCACCATGGTCTGGCAAGAATGAGACAGCGAGGAGTGACGGAGGGATCTGGCAGACGCTCGATGCTTAGAGGAAAGGCGAGACGAACATATAATCAGATTGCTAGTGTTACTATTAGTGTTGGAACTTTTCGCTGGCTGATGAGAATGGAGACGGAGCGCTTATAGGAATGCCCCGAATGCTGTGATGTAGATTCCTGAATCAATCAATCAATCAATCAATCAATAAATCAATCAATCAATAAATCAAGGCTACTGTGGCAGGCGGGAGCGCCATGGACCAGCATGACATTCTGAATGCTTTACGAGAAGTAAGTCTTTAGCAAACACCAAGTGATGACTGTGAATCTTCAACCATGGTGAGGATGCGAGAACAGCAAATTAATAGAGGTGTTTCCAAACAAGAACACTGCGCGGGAAGCCAAAGAAGATTAATAAACCAACACAGAAACTAGTGTCGTGAGTCGCTACACGCCACGGGATGTACTCGGAGATCTGAGCACTTATGGACTGAATGGTTCGATGTGCTATGAGAATGATCTGTCGACTAACTAAACATCTATGCCGTATGTACTGTAACAAGACCCCCGGGGCTTGGACAGGTTTGTTACTATAGTTAATATCCCCAGCCTTTGCTCCAACCACCTCAATAGAACTTTACATCTACCAGGCCCCACACAAGCCGGGACAGCTGACCCTTCCCTCCCCTCTTATGGATTCCTACCCACAGGGGGCTCGGACCAGACAACAGTCATACTAATACACAAAGCCATTAGCTAACAAAGCAAAAGTTTTAATATCTAAATACGTCAACTACAACATCAGAGAAGGATGGCTGAAAGCCTGGATAGAAGACACTATGTACATGAGAGGATCTCCTGATGACTCTGTCTTCATCACAGAGCATGTGACTTAAGTTCGTGAAGGCTGTCCCGTCGTAGTTAACGACTCACCCGAGAAACCTCCAGTGTAAAGGAACTCCAAGGCACAGTGCCGTTCAAAGTCTTCTCCTCCCTACTGTGAACACAAACTTCGGGCTGATCAGGCGTAGGACTAATGCCTGACAGGACACTTCACCCAACACTTGAGGATCCTTCCTCTATGACTTCCTAAATCACACGTTCGACTCTGCTGAAGACCTCTGGGTCGACACTAGAAATCTAGCTGTCCCCAACTGAAGAAAACTCTATAGCACAAAATACCAATGTATCTAAGAGCCTGGTTGCTCTTCTGTCTCGAAAGTTAATGAGAAACACATATTAGCAACCTTAACTGGAGCACTGGCTCCCTGGCACCAACAATGTCATCATAGCTTGACTCAACATGTGAATGTTAGAGTTACACATGCACCACAATGTCACCATAGTTTGACTCAAAAATGAATGTTAAAATTACACATGTTCTCATGCAGCTATCTCACACATTCCAATCGGATATTAAATTCCTGCTGCCGGTCACATGACCATGTTCATGGCTTCAATCAGGATCAACACTGTAGATTCACCACTTAGTTCATGTGAAATTAGACAATGCGTCCCATGACGACCCAGCCGGGCCGGAAACAAATAAACAGGCCATTCAAATGACTGGAAACCTACTTCTCAACCTCTGGAATTCATTGCCTTGAAAGCACTACAGCCATCAGTGAAGTAGATCTATACCAGTACCTTACTGGCTGGAACCATTAGACGTTTCAGTCTTTTTGATCCTACCTGGATCGGTAAACTGTATTCGTCGGATCTCGTTGAGGTAGTCTTAGCCAAGACCTACCGGGTAATATCAATTCACTTGCCGTTTAAGTTGACACAGGCAAATTCAGACGACTACTCCCAGTAACGCCACAAACCTTGATTGGCACTGGAGTGAGAAAGTCTTCTTGGAGTTTATGGTGGAACTCCCGAATCTTCATAGGATTTAACCTATAACTGATCCTGAAGCATGGAGGGGGTGGATGTGAGTACTCAACTACAACAAGGACTACACTGCATCTCCACATTAATACATGCCTCTCAGTAATATATAATATCAATATATATAAGTGATCATCACTATCATTCGATCCACTCTAACTACACATGTATAGGCATTGAGGCTGCAAGAGTAAAGCAATAATAGACAAGTGTATCGTCAAGTAACTCATCTGTGCAACTGCTAGCCCAATCGCACCAGAGTAGACTGTATGACTCTGTCATGGTATCCTCTACCTGGTGTCCTTTCCCTACTCCATCTCAACTAACCAAACTCAATCTTATTATACACCTACTTCTACTTTTGGTGTAGAGATTATCTTATCCAGGAGGTGCCCAGCTGGACATATCCTCCTCCATACAACTCAACAAGTAATCAATCCCTTCACCCATGGATCCACTACTTAAGCATAACTTATTAATAACTATATACTATCAATAAATTATATACCTTATAACCTATCAATATAGTATCAACAAATTATAAATCATGAACGGTTAAACTTAACTAACCAACTCATAACACAGCCATAGTTTCTGCTCTGGGATCTCCGTCCCAGAACAACGTTAGACCTTTATTCATTGACCTTAATCCATGACGGTCAAGTCTGTGCCAGTATAGCACAGATGTGGTGGCCATCCACCGGAAACACTTTCCCACAGCTGCTGTGGGCTCAGCGCATCTTGGTCCGTGGCGAGTTAGGCCACGTCATTCATTTTAGCGAGTCTTCCAGCCCCTCATCCCCTAAATCTCCATTCCCTCAAATCCTGCTCAATTACCACAGAGGATACTACTACTTTTTCACTGCAGCAAATTAGTAACTCCCTTATCAGAGTCAGGTTTCCTGTAGAGGAGAATGATAGAGACAGACCACGTTCTGTACTTAGTTCGGATCTACATAGACGCAACGGCCTCGATTACAGAGCGCCGCATCGCTCTCGTTCGGGTATGTGAATTCAACCTGTGGTTTCGCACAATCGCGTTGGGTCGGACATGCAACATCACGGTCGGTCGGGCAAGTCGAATAACCAGTCGGTTGGCTAGACACACGCACGATTGCATACGTATGGTCACTCTGGCGGACAAGCATGTAAACAAGCAGTGACATCAGGCCTCATAAATACTTCCTATCAACCTCTATTCAGTAAAAACAAAACATTTCTGCATATGAGGAATAGTACTGGCATCTACACACCGCAAGTACTTACCAGCCCATCCCATGAAATAACACCACCTTGTTTCCCAGAATAATAATCACCGCTGATATCAGCCATAAGTTACAAACTTATTCTAGCTACGCAAATGACACATCCCTATCAATTCATTCTAACCTCACAATGTAACGAATGTCAAAATTCCTCACAGCCCTGAGAATGTAATCAATAACCTAGCTGGTTAACACATCTACAATGCAGTTGGTCAATTACCCGAATATACTTACTTATGACAGAGAAAACATTCTACATATCATTAATAATGCATGTAATTTGTACTCTACCATCAGTACATTCTAGCAACACTACTAACATCGGATTTACACCACGAATCAGATTGACCACACGTATACGGCTCCTGTGTGTATATACACAACAACAGCAGCGGTACTGCACGAGTTTGACATATCTTACCTAGCCGATCGATAACAGCTAATTTAGAACGCAGACAGGCGACGGCCAATTCATGCGCGGCGTGGAGATAATTCATTTAGTCGGCGATTAAACATCTCCCGACAGTTGGCGGTATATTTACAGAAACGGTTAATAGTAAAAATAAGTCAATATTACCTGTGATTATGAAATCACATCACTTCACTGCAGGTTTCTGCTCTGACGGCGAAAAGACATCTCTTCAAGCAGTAAGTTACTTGCGGCCTTCCTTGACGAAATTCGGCTGACGACTGACGTTGGACAGCCAAGTGCGCAGTCCCAAGGACTTCTCGGGTCCCGCAAACCCCAAGATTCATGGAGAACCCCAAAACCTCGTGAGTCCCGAGCCACTACGAGTCCAACGTGCCAACAAACACGTACGCACTGGCCTGGGGACATTCTAGCATCCTCTAGAAGTCACCCGAAGTGTGACGTCACGGACTATTTTCCGGGGATTTCCCTAGTTATGATTACCATTTCAAGGGAGACTAACCGGGCACATTCCGACCAAAGGGAAATAATACAGAGAACAGACTGTATTTAGTCCCGTTTTGTCACATGTACACACTGTTGTTTCTCTGTAAACATGTGACTTATTTCATGTGTACATAGTGTTGTGTATCTGTAAACATATCACATAATTCATGTGTATGCCGTGTTGTTTATCTTTAACATGTGACTTAATTCAGGTGTACATAGTTGTGTTTATTTATAAATATGTGACATAATTCATGTGTACACGGTGTTGTTAATTTGGTAAAAATGTGACTAAATTCATATGTTCACAGATTTGTTTATCTTAACGCATGTGTAGACTGCGTTGTTTATCTGTAAACGTGTGACTAAATTCATGTGTACACACTGTTACTTATTTGTAAATATGTGCCATAATTCACATGTACACAGTGTTATTTAGTTGTAAACATGTGACATAATTCATGTTAATATAGTTCACGTGTACACAGTGCTGTTTACTTGTAAACATGTGACACAATTTATGTGTGCACACAGCTGTTTATCTGTTAACATGTGACAAAGAGTGGTCATGTGGTTGAAAGAGACAATGTCTTCCGTGTATTGTTCAACACACAGAGTAGTCGGTTGTTAAGGTTTGCTGAAGCCATAGTGTACCACCTGCGTAAGCCGGCCTTGTGCAAGCAGAAAGACATGTTAGTCAGTTTAAAATTACAGTGGTAGACAATCGACATTACTGTGCGAATATGTGTATATTTCAGATTGAAGGATTTATCTAGTTATTTCACTTTACGTTGTGTGATTTCTGCAGTATGTACCTGACGAGATGCAGCGAAATATGCGAGACAATAAATCGTGCAATCTATTGTTTGTGTCTTCGTTATTCAAAAAACACATAGATTACATCCTGATTAGCAGGCGTTTTCGAAATGCGTTAACAGTGGTAAAAACTGTGCCCAATGCAGACTGTTACAGTGATCACACATTAATTACAGGCACACTGAGGGTAGAGTTAAAGAAAGTCAAGTATACAACAGGAAACACTAAATATGATTTGTGCAAATTGAAAACGGACAAAGACAAACAAGATAATTTTAACACAAAAGTAAAGATTACATTTGATATATTATCTGATCTAGAGATCTTATTTCAAGATGTGGATGGCCAATGGGAAATGTTGATGAATTCAATCAGTTTAGCTGCAGAAAAAAACTATTCCAAAATTTAAAAAAGTGGGTCGTAAGACATGGATGACTGAAGAAATGTTACAGCTAATGGAAACAAGAAGACAGAACAAAAATAATCCTGCAAAAGAAGAAGAAATTCACAGAAACGTCAGAAAGTTATGTAAGGAAGCAAAAGAAGCATGGCTTGAGAAAAGCTGCATAGATATTTAAAAACAACACAACAGTAAAAATACACAACTAATGCACAATGGAATTCAGGAACTTACTAATCAAAGAACACGTCCATCAACAGGCTGACTAAAGACACACACAAAAAATAATAGGAAAAAAAAATAATAGAATTTCGTAATAGATAAAGATCAGATTGTACATGTATAGTCAGATTATGTGAAAAACCTGTATGACGATAACAGAGAAGATAAGTATGATATTCAAAATAATAATGAAGAACCATTCATTTTGAAGATGGTGGTTCAGAATGTTCTTGACCTATGAAAACTGGCAAGACCCCAGGGTCAGACAAAATCACATAAGAAATTGTTAATGCTTTAGAAGAATATGAAATAGACAAAGTTATCAGACTGCTGAATACAATATATGATACCGGAGAGTTGAGTTGAGTTGAGTTGAGTTAAGAACCGACATCACTGCACTCAGGACATTCCTATACGTGCTCAGTCCCCTCTTTCAACAGCCAGCGAAGAGTCATACTACTAATCGTTCCCACCGCTATCTGATTAAAAGTTCTGCTGGTCTTCCCTCTCAGGTTTGAGATTCTTCCAGAACCCCTGACGATCCCCCGCAATCTTATTCTTTCTACATATGGGTTCTCAATCTGTTCCTCCGCCTTCTCCACCTGGTCCCACAAGCGCACGACCACCTACCCCTTGTCCATAGGCAAGATACCACCAAGAGGTGCATTCCCTGCTAGCCTATCAGCCTGTTCATTCCCCCGTACACCCGCATGGCCAGAGCAAAATATCCATACAATTCTCACAATCTGTGACCTCTGAAGCGACGAGAACCATTCCACACGAAACATTCCTTTCTCCACCTTGCTAAGCATATTCTTTGAATCCGTAATGAACACAACGCGTGTTGCAGCAGTCTCCTCTAGCCACCGGAATGCCGCTGTTACTGCCTTCACCTCCATTCTCATGCTGGAGGTCGTAGTCTCATATGCCAGGCTCTCCTTTTTCAAGACACGCCCATTAGCCTTTGCAATAAAGCCTCAGCCACTACGTCTGTTTCTCACCACTGACCCATCGGTGTAGATGACTATGTCACCTTGATGTGTGTTGCTCTGGATCAGCTGTTGCACTTCAAACTCAGTGCGGCCCGCTGCCCATTCTCTGCACTCACGACCCAGTGTTATTATTACATTGTGCCAGTCCGACATGTCATCCGGAACTTCAACCCACTCTCTTTCACGATTGATGGTCTCTAGATCACACACCTGTGATACTGGAGATATGCCTCATGAATTATGTAATTCTATATTTATTGCAATCCCAAAGAAATCAGGAGCCTTGGAATGTTATCAACATCACACAATTAGTATAATGAGTCACATCACGAAGATTTTGGTAAGAATTATCTTGCAAAGAGTTAGGAAGCAAATACAACCTGAAATATGAGAAGAACAATGTGGGTTTGTAAAAGGCGAGGTTACAGTAAATGCTGTGTATATACTAAGAACAGTAATTGAACGTTCTATAGAAGTAAACAAAGATCTATATCTTTGCTTTATTGACTACACAAAGGCTTTCGATAAATTGAGACATGTCGACATGATAAAGATGTTTGAAGATCTACAAACTGATGGAAAAGACCTGGACTTGTAAAAAAAAATATAAATTAAAACAATATGCTGCCATAAGAATTGATAATGAGGTAGGTCAATGTCATCCTATTAAGAGAGGTGTGAGACATGGATGTTTAATGTCTCCAGATAATGTTTCCCTGTACAGTGGAAATATTTTCAGAAATATAGAATATATGGAAGGAATCAACATTGGGGAACGATACATCAATGACATTAGATATGCAGATGGTACAGTCTTGGTTGCTAACAATGAACAGGATCTGCAACAGTTAGTAGATGCGGTTGTTGCACACAGTAAACTACTAGGGTTAGAATTGAATTGTAGAAGACACAGATTATGGTCATCACTGGGAAGAAGGAAATACCATAATGTAATATACAAATAAATAGGTATATTCTTAAACAAGTGAATTGGTACAGTTATCTCGGAACAGTCATAACATCTGATGGGAGATGCCTTGACGGGATGAACAAGAAATGCCATTGAGAAGGCAGCATTTTGCAAGATGAAAAACATACTGACCAATAGAGAACAAGAAAATGAGTGTTGAGGAGCTACATAGAGACTATACTTGTGTATGGATGTGAAGCTTGGACAATGAGCAGTCGAGGTGAAAAACATCTGATGGCTGTGAAAGTGTGATTTCTGAGGAGAATAAATAGAATACCATAGACAGACATAAAAACCAATGAACAAGTCCTTCAAGAAGCAAATGAAGATCGTAAACTGATTAGAGAGATTATACGTAGACGACCAACATGATTTTGGACAGTATGAGATGAAATGAATTGGAGAACTTAGTGACAACTGACAAGATCAAGGGGAAGATACCCAGGTGAAAACCGAGAAGTAAATACCTGGATGGGTTGGCCACATGGCATGGTCGAGACAGAAACACGGAGCTGATCTACGACTCTGATGATCGAGTGATATGGCAAAACATTACCTCCCACGCTTCCCGGCATGGCACATGATGGATGGATGGTGACAAAAGTAAGATGTACGCACTGATTATCTGTAAACATGTAACTTAATTCATGCGTGCACAACCATTTGTTTAGCTGTAGACATATCTGCATGTGAAGTACTTACGAAAATTTGGGCGAGAAAAGTTGAGGTCAAATTGCACGCCAGAAGCCCCACAATGAACGCCATTATGTGCGTTCTCTTCCTTTTGTAGGTCAGTGAAACCCGGCACTGGACACACCGAAGCTCCACTAGATCCTGGACATGTGGCTGTATTGTACACGTAGGAAACGAAGGCATTGAACAGAAACTCTGCACTTGTCCAGCGACCTAAGCTGACCTGTTTGCTACATCCATGAGGGTGAGACACCATAAACAACAATGTCTGCCTGTCTAGATCATGCCGTCTTTCTTTAAACATAGAGATCCGGGGTGCTTTAGCGTATACCTTGGCCTTGAGTTTATCCATGTGCTTAATTGACTGATGAAGTCTGTGAGCCAGATTCAGGTCATGGGTGTAATGATACATGAGACAAATGTCGTTGTGGTCATTATTTGCCACATGATGCATGCCGGTGAGTGTGACGACACCGCTACAGGTGTCTGGTGTATTTCCTCTGTCAAAGAACAGATGGCACGTGGTGTGCTCTCCCTCAAGGTTGTCAAAAACAACATGCGTTGCTGTAACTATAGAGATCACAGCAAATTTCGTCGTCGGTGTAGAAGAGTTCCGACACTCATTACATTTACAACATTCTGGAAAAATAAGGGTCGGTTCCCCTAATATAGATGTAAGAAAGACTTCATACACTCTGACACGAAACACATGCCCGGTCCCTACTGTCATCCTACGCCGGACCTCTGACAGCTGTAACCTGGATAAGGTTTGCCACTACTAGGAACAGTGGCTGGTCTCCTGTCACTGACATACTTGACTGTCACACGAACTGTCAGCTCTAGACACTGCCCGGATATAGTCGAACACATCGTTGTCACGGTAATCTTCTGGGAGATCTTCTATACTGAACTTGTCTACAGGTATAAAGTTCTTGTGACCTGGATTCTTGACACAGTTGCTGTAATGTCGGTGAAGGTCAGCCTCTCCTCCATAACTGTACTCAGCCTCCCATGGACCTGGCAGATAAACACAGGATATCTTGTCATGGACAATATTACATCACCAGTGTATGGAGCAGGTAGATAGATACAGGACATCTTGTTATGGACAATATTGCATCTTCATTGTATGGAGCAGGTAGATAGATACAGGACATCTTGTTATGGACAATATTGCATCATCAATGTATGGAACTGGTAGATAGATACAGGACATCTTGTGTGAGACAATATTACATCATCAATGTATGGAGCTGGTAGATAGATACTGGACATCTTGTGTGAGACAATATTACATCATCAATGTATGGAGCTGGTAGATAGATACAGGACATCTTGTGTGAGACAATATTACATCATCAATGTATGGAGCTGGTAGATAGATACAGGACATCTTATGTGAGACAATATTACATCACCAGTGTATGGAGCTGGTAGATAGATACAGGACATCTTATGTGAGACAATATTACATCACCAATGTATGGAGCTGATAGATAGATGCAGGACATCTTGTCATGGACAATATTGCATCATCAATGTATGGAGCTTGTAGATAGATGCAGGACATCTTGTTATGGACAATATTACATCATCAATGTATGGAACTGGTAGATAGATACAGGACATCTTGTGTGAGACAATATTACATCATCAATGTATGGAGCTGGTAGATAGATACTGGACATCTTGTGTGAGACAATATTACATCATCAATGTATGGAGCTAGTAGATAGATACAGGACATCTTATGTGAGACAATATTACATCACCAGTGTATGGAGCTGGTAGATAGATGCAGGACATCTTGTCATGGACAATATTACATCATCAATGTATGGAGCTTGTAGATAGATGCAGGACATCTTGTCATGGACAATACTACATCATCGAAAGAACGAATGAACTTTATTGTCAAATTAAGAATGCAGACCCATCTTACATTCGGACCTTCCAATCACTCACCATTTATACATAAATTAACTATTGTGCATGTTACATTCTGTTCACATAGGGTAAAACGTTGTAAAATGAATGTTGTGAGTACAAACAATACATATTACCATGTTATGAGACAGACAGACAGACAGACAGACAGACAGACAGACAGACAGACAGACAGACAGACAGACAGACAGACAGACAGACAGACAGACAGACAGACAGACAGACAGACAGACAGACAGACAGACAGACAGACAGACAGACAGGCAGACAGACAGACAGACAGGCAGGCAGGCAGGCAGGCAGGCAGGCAGGCAGGCAGGCCCGCCCGCCCGCCCGCCCCGCCCGCCCGCCCACAGACACAGACACAGACACAGACACAGACACACACACAGACACACACACACACAGACACACACACAGACACACACACAGACACACACACAGACACACACACACAGACACACACACAGACACACACACAGACACACACACAGACACACACACAGACACACACAGACACACGCACAGACACACGCACAGACACACACACAGACACACACACAGACACACACACAGACACACACACAGACACACACACAGACACACACACAGACACACACACAGACACACACACACAGACACACACACAGACACACACACACAGACACACACACAGACACACACACACACAGACACACACACACACAGACACACTCACAGACACACTCACACAGACACACACACAGACACACACACACACAGACACACACACACAGACACACACACAGACACACACACAGACACAGACACAGACACAGACACACACACAGACACACACACAGACACACACACACAGACACACACACAGACACACACACAGACACACACACAGACACACACACAGACACACACACAGACACACACACAGACACACATACACAGACACACACACAGACACACACACAGACACACACACAGACAACACACACAGACACACACAGACACACACAGACACACACACAGACACACACACAGACACACACACAGACACACGCACGCACGCACGCACGCACGCACGCACACCACACACACACACACACACACACACACACACACACACATACATACATACATACATACATACATACATACATACATACATACATACATACATACATACATACATACATACATACATACATACATACATACATACATACATACATACATACATACATACATACATACATACATACATACATACATACATACATACATACATACATACATACATACATACATACATACATACATACATACATACATACATACATACATACATACATACATACATACATACATACATACATACATACATACATACATACATACATACATACATACATACATACATACATACATACATACATACATTCGTGTTTCCAAATGTTATCTTTGCAGTATTTAAAATGCTTGATTTGAAAATGTCCCATTCTTCTTCCACTGTCTTTCTTTCTATAGGTAATTTTACAAAGATTTCAGTTAGCTCTGTTTCATAATTTTCCCTCACTGCCTCGTGTTTGAGATTTTTAAAGTTTACTGATTCGCATGGCATGTATTTTCCTGGTCTTTGCTTTCTTCTGCGGATGATTCTTATTGTGGCAACGACTGCTTTGTGGTCTGTGTTTATACCTAAGTTGGGCGCTGCCATTCCATCTAATATATTTCTCTTTATGTTATTTCTTGTTAATATAAAATCAGTTTGGCTTATAGTATCTAGATCGTTCCATTTATACCAGTTGTATATTGGTGAGTCTTTGTGTTTATAGAATGTATTTGGTATATAGAGGCCGTGGCGGCTGCATAGCTTTATCAGTCTACTTCCGTTATCATTTCTTTCATTTTTTTGGTCTCCAAATGATCAAAGATGTTTTTCTATGCCCGCTCTATTGTTTCCTAGTCTTGCATTGAAGTCTTCCATAACTATGATGTTGTCCTGCTTATCTATTTTATTTAGCACGTCATGGATGTCTTCGTAGAAGTCCTCGCTTTCCTGCTTATTATTGTTTGTATTACATGGTGCGTATATTTGTACATATGTTGTAATTGTTTGTTCTTTTATTCTCACTGTTATGATACTTTCTTATATATATTTTATTTCTAGTATTCCTCTTTCTAGCCCTGGTTCAATGACTATTCCCACACTTTGTCTTGTCTTTTCCTGCTGTTCTACGCCAGAGTGGACAACGTGTAACTGTGGTGGATCCTCTTGCATCCTTACTCCTTTATTCTGGTGTACTCTTATTTCCATCAGTCCAACCCAGCAAGTCAAATGGTTTGGCCATGCAAGTAGGTTACCAACTAACAGTATACCACAAGAAGCAATGATGTACAGACCAGAGGGAAGCAGAGGAAGAAGCCGACCACGTAAACGTTGGACGCAGGGAATAACAGATTCCATGGGAATATCGATACATGAAGCCCATAAGCGTGCACTCGACTACTGTTTATACTTCACCTCGGGACCGTAAGGTACAAGAGGAACATGATGCGATGAGATGAGATGAGATAGACTGTCATCAAAACGTCTAGAGAGAATTATAAACGTCATACACTGTCATGATACAGTCTACAGAGAATTATAAACTTCATACACTGTCATGATACAGACTACAGAGAATTATAAACTTCATACACTGTCATGATACAGTCTACAGAGAATTATAAACTTCATACACTGTCATGATACAGTCTACAGAGAATTATAAACTTCATACACTGTCATGATACAGTCTACAGAGAATTATAAACTCCATATACTGTCATAATACAGTCTACAGAGAACTATAATCTTCGCCCCCTGTGATGCGAGATCTCCAGAAAAACAAATGCAATTCCCTGTGATAATCGTAGATGAAGAGCACCCACGTCATTTACAGTCCGAGTGGAGAGAGTGCGAGTACACACATGTACACGGGTGACCACACCCGGATTCTGTCAGCTGGCACTAATGTCAACAATTCAATACGAATGGATTCATCAACAAACCAACAATGAAGAGTAAGTGTCCACAAGGAAATACTGAGAATTACTCGGCCATGTCATGACAACTTTCTACGTTTTAGTACTAGTGATGTTTGATCTTTGTCACGTGTGCATTGTGTGCAGATGTATAAAACCGGTATAATCATGAACAGTTTTAATCCCAGAATTTTCCTCACCAAGAACTTGGAGTGTGTCAGTGCAACCATCACATGGAACCCTAAAAACCTAACAATAATTAATGTATACTGTCATAGAGGGATAATCGAGGCCGAAGACACCAAAGCCCTCCAAGCCAGACTCACGTCAGAAGCTCTAATAGTGGGAGACTTCAACTGTCACCACACCACATGGGGAGCTATACAGAACGACAGGGCTGGTACAAAACTCATGGAGTTTATCGAGGACAACCAGCTGGCAGTGCTCAGCGATGGGGCGATAACCAGGATAGATCCCAGACCAAACTGCCAAGACACAGCCATCGACCTGACAATAGCCACCATAGGGTTAGCAAGCAGCCAGTGGGAAGTGACAGAGGACACGAACACAGACCACTTACCCATAGTAATCAACTTAAGAACACAGACCACTTACCCATAGTAATCAACTTAAGAACACAGCCCCATCTAAGCGCCAACAACAACAGGCCAATATTTAACTTCAAGAAAGCAAAGTGGGAGCAGTTCAGAGAAGAGATGACAACACAGAACTGGAGCAGCAGGAACGGGAAGACATTGATAAATATACGGAGAGACTGACCAGAAGCATAGTGCGGATAGCCATCAAACATATCCCTAACAAAAATATGCCAGAGAATCTAAGACCGGGTAAGAAAGAGCCAAAGGCACCCCAAAAACAATGGCACAAAAAACCAGTGGCCTGGTGGAACGACAAGTGCACAGCGATACAACATAATACTAATAGGAAAAGAGCTCTGCAGAAGTACAGACAAGGACAGAAGAGAAATAAATGCAGAAACGAAGCAAACAGAGCAGTAAAACATGGAAAAGAAAAGGAGTGGAAAATGTTCTGTCAGACACCCAGACCAGATACACCAACCACAAATGTGTGGAAGCAAATAAAAGCAATTCAAGGAAATAAAAAGACCAGCAAAATCCCAACCACCAAAAGTACGAAACTAGCAGTAACAGACCAAGACAAAGCCAAGGTGTTCGGAGAATACTTCCACGAAGTCTGCTCTCACAAAAGACTAGGAAGCAAAGAAAGACAAAGAAGGGAGGAGCTGATGCAAGAGTTAAAAGACACAACAGACGAGAACATCGAGGAACACTTTATGAATGCAGACATCACGACAGATGAGGTGATGACAGAGCTAAACGAAAAATCCGAAAGCAGACATCCTAAACTATACCATCCTCAAAAAGCTCCCAAATTAACACCATGAAAACAATTACCAAGCTGTATAATGTAATATGGCAGACGGGAAATATCCCCAGACGGTGGAAAATAGCCACGGTGATTCCAGTCAAGTAGCAAGCCAAAGAGCCAACAAGGGTATAATCATACCGCCCCATCTCACTGACATCACACCTGGGCAAAATTATGGAGTCTCTGAAAAATAAAAGAATAACATTCAACTTGGAGAAGAATTAACTGTACAGCCATACACAATCCGGGTTTAGAGCCAACAGGTGCACGATAGATCAAATCATCAAATTGAAAAACCATGTTAAGAAAGGATTTAAAAGAGGGGAAAAAACGTTGGCGGTATTCCTGGACCTAGGCCAGGCGTACGATCAATGCTGGAGAGAAGCCGCACTAATCAAGATTTAAAAAGTAGGCATAGTGGGAAGAACCTACAAGTACATAGAAAAACTTTCTCAAAGATAGAAGCTTCTCAATGAAGATAATGAATGAGGTATCCGACACGTATGTGCAAGTGAACGGCACCCCCCAGGGTTCGGTCATCTCACCGACAATCTTCTCGATACTCGTGAATGACCTAACAGAGGTGATCCAAGACCAGAAAACAGGACTATCACAATTCGCGGGCGGCTGCGCCATATGGGGGAGTGGAAAGGCGGCAAAAACTACACGAGGACATCTCCAAAAACAGATGAACAAACTAACTGCATTGATAGACAAACGGGGCTTCAAAATCAACACCAATAAAACAATCAGTATGGTATTTAGCAGCAAGAAGAAGATAAATTCTAACAAGGACTACAAAATAGAGATAAAAGGGGAAACCATTAATAGAACATGCAGCACATCTTCTTAGGAATGACCCTAGACGAAAAGATGAACTGGTGAAAATATATATGTCAGACATTAGAAAAATGCAAGTAAGCAAGCAACCTACTGCGGGTGATAAAAGGTAACGGTTGGGGTGCCCACACCAAAACATTTATAATGTTCTATGAAGCATTTATCAGAGGCAAGTTAGAATATGGCAGCATTGTGTACGACTCAGCATCAGAAGCCAACAAGAGGAGGCTGGATACCATACAGACCCAAGCGCTAAACACCATCATGGGAGCTGGAAAAGGGACATCCAAAGAAGCCATGGAGGTAGCACTGGGCGTAATACCACTGAGTCTGAGGTACGAAATTTATCTTAACATGTGCTGAAGTCATTTTCGTATTGTTCGCATCGTAGTCTAGCTTGCCCTACCCTTTCTTCGTAATCAGCTTCATATATTTTTTTCCTCTTCCATAGAGGTATCTTGGCTGGATTACTGGCTTCTGCTTGCTGTTTCTGATTGGTCTGAGGCTTGGCTCCATCATGCGTCTTTTTGTCTCCTTTTTTGTGAATTGTCTTCATCAGTTTTTCGATGTTTTTTTTTTTTTTTTGTGGTGGTGCTTCACCTTGCTTCATCTCATCTGTTGGTTTGGATTGGTGCTGCGTCCTTTCGGCGTTCAATAGTTCTCTTTCGGTCTTGATCATTTGTAGGATTTCCTCGTTTTCCTTCTTCATCTTAGCCATGCGCTCCATCTCTTGTTTGATGTTGTGCTGGATCTCTTTCATGTCGGCAAGCTGTTTCTCATTATCGCTGGTTGGTGCTGACGTCAGTATTGCCTTGTTTGCTACTTCAGCTCGTCTATTTGGTGCTGCAGTTGGTCTCTTTCAGCTTGTGATATACCCTTGGCTGTCTCTTTCAGCTTGTGATAAACCCTTGGCTGTCTCTTTCAGCTTGTGATATACCCTTGGCTGTCTCTTTCAGCTTGTGATATACCCTTAGCTGTCTTTTTCAGCTTGTGATATACCCTTGGCTGTCTCTTTCAGCTTGTGATATACCCTTGGCTGTCTCTTTCAGCTTATGATATACCCTTGGCTGTCTCTTTCAGCTTGTGATATACCCTTGGCTGTCTCTTTCAGCTTGTGATATACCCTTGGCTGTCTCTTTCAGCTTGTGATATACCCTTGGCTGTCTCTTTCAGCTTGTGATATACCCTTGGCTGTCTCTTTCAGCTTGTGATATACCCGTGGCTGTCTCTTTCAGCTTGTGATATACCCTTGGCTGTCTCTTTCAGCTTGTGATATACCCTTGGCTGTCCTCTTTCAGCTTGTGATATACCCTTGGCTGTCTCTTTCAGCTTGTGATATACCCTTGGCTGTCTCTTTCAGCTTGTGATATACCCTTGGCTGTCTCTTTCAGCTTGTGATATACCCGTGGCTGTCTCTTTCAGCTTGTGATATACCCTTGGCTGTCTCTTTCAGCTTGTGATATACCCTTGGCTGTCTCTTTCAGCTTGTGATATACCCTTGGCTGTCTCTTTCAGCTTGTGATATACCCTTGGCTGTCTCTTTCAGCTTGTGATATACCCTTGGCTGTCTTTTTCAGCTTGTGATATACCCTTGGCTGTCTCTTTCAGCTTGTGATATACCCTTGGCTGTTTCTTTCAGCTTGTGATATACCCTTGGCTGTCTCTTTCAGCTTGTGATATACCCTTGGCTGTCTCTTTCAGCTTGTGATATACACTTGGCTGTCTCTTTCAGCTTGTGATATACCCGTGGCTGTCTCTTTCAGCTTGTGATATACCCGTGGCTGTCTCTTTCAGCTTGTGATATACCCTTGGCTGTCTCTTTCAGCTTGTGATATACCCTTGGCTGTCTCTTTCAGCTTGTGATATACCCTTGGCTGTCTCTTTTAGCTTGTGATATACCCTTGGCTGTCTCTTTCAGCTTGTGATATACCCGTGGCTGTCTCTTTCAGCTTGTGATATACCCGTGGCTGTCTCTTTCAGCTTGTGATATACCCTTGGCTGTCTCTTTCAGCTTGTGATATACCCTTAGCTGTCTCTTTCAGCTTGTGATATACCCGTGGCTGTCTCTTTCAGCTTGTGATGTACCCGTGGCTGTCTCTTTCAGCTTGTGATATACACTTGGCTGTCTCTTTCAGCTTGTGATATACCCTTGGCTGTCTCTTTCAGCTTGTGATATACCCTTGGCTGTCTCTTTCAGCTTGTGATATACCCTTGGCTGTCTCTTTCAGCTTGTGATATACCCGTGGCTGTCTCTTTCAGCTAGTGATATAACCCTTGGCTGTCTCTTTCAGCTTGTGATATACCCTTGGCTGTCTCTTTCAGCTTGTGATATACCCTTGGCTGTCTCTTTCAGCTTGTGATATACCCTTGGCTGTCTCTTTCAGCTTGTGATATACCCTTGGCTGTCTCTTTCAGCTTGTGATATACCCGTGGCTGTCTCTTTCAGCTAGTGATATACCCTTGGCTGTCTTTTTCAGCTTGTGATATACCCGTGGCTGTCTCTTTCAGCTTGTGATATACCCTTGGCTGTCTCTTTCAGCTTGTGATATACCCTTAGCTGTCTCTTTCAGCTTGTGATATACCCGTGGCTGTCTCTTTCAGCTTGTGATGTACCCGTGGCTGTCTCTTTCAGCTTGTGATATACACTTGGCTGTCTCTTTCAGCTTGTGATATACCCTTGGCTGTCTCTTTCAGCTTGTGATATACCCTTGGCTGTCTCTTTCAGCTTGTGATATACCCTTGGCTGTCTCTTTCAGCTTGTGATATACCCGTGGCTGTCTCTTTCAGCTAGTGATATACCCTTGGCTGTCTCTTTCAGCTTGTGATATACCCTTGGCTGTCTCTTTCAGCTTGTGATATACCCTTGGCTGTCTCTTTCAGCTTGTGATATACCCTTGGCTGTCTCTTTCAGCTTGTGATATACCCTTGGCTGTCTCTTTCAGCTTGTGATATACCCGTGGCTGTCTCTTTCAGCTAGTGATATACCCTTGGCTGTCTTTTTCAGCTTGTGATATTCCCGTGGCTGTCTCTTTCAGCTTGTGATATACCCTTGGCTGTCTCTTTCAGCTTGTGATATACCCTTGGCTGTCTCTTTCAGCTTGTGATATACCCGTGGCTGTCTCTTTCAGCTTGTGATATACCCTTGGCTGTCTCTTTCAGCTTGTGATATACCCTTGGCTGTCTCTTTCAGCTTGTGATATACCCTTGGCTGTCTCTTTCAGCTTGTGATATACCCTTGGCTGTCTCTTTCAGCTTGTGATATACCCTTGGCTGTCTCGATCCTCCACCTTGCTTCGTTGAATGGTGTCTTTGTGTTGGTGGCAAACTTTAACACGTCCCTGTGTCGTTGCAGGTACGGACAGCCCAAGTATCTTGTTCCATGCTTGCCCAGGCAGTTGGCGCACTTTCGTTTGTTGTTGGGTGCTCGGAAGTCCGTGTCCAGCTTGGCCAGCGGACACTCCTTGTAGGCGTTGTGCTCAGCGCAGTAACGGCAGATTTCCGTCTTACTGCGACATATTATCTGATGTGGCAGGCCCTCTGGCATCTGGAACATTAATTGACTCTTGGGATGAATCTTTCTGGCTGCTGCTTTCTCTTGTTGATTGATACTGTTATCGGCATCTCGCTGCCCTCTGTCGTCACCATTGCCAAGGTTGTGGGAATCTTGGAGTAGGTGAGTAGCCGCCTTCAAGAATCGGATGTGGAGATTCTCATCTTGTAGCTGCTTCAGGATTTCTTGGTCTGTCAGCTCCACTTGGATTCGTTTGACCACCACGTGGTTGTCGGTGAGTCAATGTTTCCGACTCTGGTGTCTTTCTCCTCTCTCTGCATCTCAGTAGGCTTGTCTCTTGTTTGTAATGGGTTGTGGTCTTCCTTCCTTGTAGTAGCTTCGTTAAAGGATGCACATCTTGGATACCGCGTGTTTCTTGTTGTTGGACTTGAAACGTGACATTTTTCCCCGTATCAGGCTTCTTGACTTGTTAAGGCGACTTGTCTTGGTAGCGCTCGCAATGCGAATGACCACGTTCACGACTATCAGACAGTTCATCTGCAGAACTGGGAAAGCCACATAACCTCCCTACATTGTATATATTACATACATTATATTATATTTAAAAAACACATTGTATGTGCGTATATATACATATACATCTTTTTAAAAAAAAATTAAAAACAAATGCTGAGTTGCGGGGTGAGTGGCAGGAACGTGAGTTGGCTCTTACGGAAAGGCTCCCGAACGGGGGTGACAGGGAGACCTGGTCGTCTTGTTGTCGCACCAACCCATACACCTATGACGAAAACAAGAAAGCGAACGTAGAGGAGTACGGGTAGCTGACCGAGGCAACAACTTGAGACTGCACTTAAATTCTCTGCCTTTGCCAATATCGAGTCCTTATAAGGATTGAACGTGACCGCGACCAGCCCTGGTGAGACCAACACAGTATAAGAGAGAAGAAAATAACCAGACAGTACAATAGAACTTTATCCGACAAACATAGTGGAACCAATAAAACCAGTATGAATTAGGACTAACAATCCACACAACCACGGATCTCAACAATAACCGACGCTGAGGAAGCAGGTTTGATGAGACCGAATTTGGAATTTTTGTTTTAAAAATTGGAATTGGAATTGGAACAGTATTCATTGTTTACTGATACAATATTGTAAATAAATGTAAGAGAAGCAAGAACCAACCTTGATTTTCCCTGTCCAGCCTGGCTAGGGTCAGAGTATCAGATGTGTTGTCCTCACTGACTAGGATCAGAGTATCAGATGTGTTGTCCTCACTGGCTAGGGTCAGAGTATCAGATGTGTTGTCCTCACTGACTAGGATCAGAGAATCGAAAGTGTTGTCCTCACTAGCTAGGGCCAGAGAATCAGATGTGCTTTCCTCAATGACCATGGTCTGTTTGTCGAATATCGTGCCGATGTCTGGGAATATTCACATTGAATCTGTGTATTACAATTGTCACACAAAGCCCATCATCATGATATCGGCCGCTTCAAACACTAGCAAGTTCAGCGTAAGCCTATGACAAATATTGCCCTCCAGTCATGAAATGTTAGATCATCATCATCATCATCAGAATCATCACCACCAACTTTAACTTTTGACGTCATGCGTCATCGGGAGGGTTAGTTGATGTTCCAGCACCCGATGAGTGGCACTGGATAGTGTTATATCAAGTGATTATACAATGTCTTTGATGTCGTCAATTCATGTTCTTCCTCTTGCTCTCGTATCAGATCGTCTTTAATGTAGCAATAGTGCTGGTAGTTGATGGTGTTGCATTCTAGCGAAATGGCCGAACCATTTGATTGTCTGCCTTTCAATATATGTGGCACAAGGTGTTAATACCCCTATCTGTCTGATGAATTCATTTCTTATGTGGTCTCTGATAGTTAAGTTAGCATCTCTCCACAAGCATCTCATTACACATGTGTTAATTTAGAGTATGTGTGATTTGGAGAATGTCCAGGTTTGACATTGGTAGCATAGGGTTGGTGTGAATATGTTATTTATTATCTGTCGTTTTGAGGATATATATATATATATATATATATATATATATATATATATATATATATATATATATATATATATATATATATATATATATATATATATATATATATATATATATATATATATATGATTTCGATTTCTGTCTATTCTTCCATCCTCTGTGGTCACACTTCCTAGATATTTAAAGTTCTTAACTTGTTACGGAGGTTCTGCGACGAGACCAAGAGGACGTCCAAGAAGAAAATGGATTGACAACATCAAAGACATTGTACAATCACACGGAATGACACTATCCGGTGCCGCCCACCTGGCGCTGGAGCGCAAATTATTCCTCCCCATGACGCTTGATGACAGACGTTGAAGATGATGATGATGATGTTACGGAGGTGTACTATTTATCAGTATATTCAATGGATCGGGAGATCTGCTAACCTGCATTACGTCAGTTTTGGTTATATTTATATTCATATTGTATCCGTTGAAGATTTTTTCCAACACACTGCAAGACACATTAAATAAGATTGGTCATACTGATATAGCAATAATAATGGGAGATTGTAATGCAAAAGTAGGTACAGGAGGAGCTGACAGTGAGAGTCACGTTTTAGGGAAATTTGGATTGGGAAATAGAAAAGATGCAGGTGACGAATTAATTGGCTTTTGCACAGAAAGTGAGTTAACGATAGCCAATACACTTTTTAAACAACACCCAAGAAGACTCTTCACATGGAAGTCCCCGGACAGTATTGCCAAAAATTAGATAGATTATATTTTAATACAAAGAAGATGGAGATCGAGCATAACATCTGCAAAAACCCTACGAAGTGCTAACTGTGATACAGATCATAAGTTATTAGAAGCAGATCTGAAATTAAAACTCAAGAAGCTTACCCGAGGGCCAAGGCCACTTCGTTTTGATCTCACAAAAATACCAGATGCATACAACGTAGAAGTTAGGAATCGATTTGGAGTCTTGATGTCTGTTCAAGAGGAAATGACACCTGATGAACTGACAGTACAAGGTAGAGATATTTTGATAACTGCAGCCAAAGATTTAATTCCGACCAAGAAAAAGCAACTTAAGCCATTGAATTGATTACGTCAGGCACGTTGGAATTAATAAAACAACGAAGGGAACTGAAACAGAAAGGAGGTGAATCCAATAGCAGCAAGATGAAGAATAAATCTTTAACTCGAGAAATAAGAAAGAACACAAGAAAGGAAATTATCTATATCTATAAAAGGCAATGTATGTATGTATGTCCATTCTTTATACGTTCGCGAACGGTCCATCCGATTGAGATGAAATTTTCTACACGTCTTCTTCTCATTCCCGTGCAACCAACTGTCATAGTTTTTCAGTGTACAATCAGCTATTTACTTACTAAAATTTAATATTTCATTTTTCATTATCATTTCTATATAGCGAGGGGATTTAACTTAAGAAAAGTTATTTCAAGGGGCATAACTTTTAATAGCTTTGTATATATTTTATATATAGATTCTTGCATTGTTTTCAAAGATTTATAAACTCTTTGTCCACAGTTATTTACAGGCATATGAGTTATAATAAATAATGATATAATCTTTAAGGCATTTTCAAAGTTTTCATAAAAATAATGCATCTATTTAAATAGTGAAAATTTTCTAACTCATCTTTTTATGTTTAAAGAAGTTATCTACAGTCAAGTAGGTGATTAAAACCAGTTTTCATTAAAAATAATGGATGGTGTGTGGAAGGACATTCTTAAGTTACTTTTTTTTTTTTATATGAATTTAATGAAACGCTCCCCGCCAGGAGCTGGGCGAAGCCGCGCCGGGTCAGATAGATAGACAGACAGGCAGACAGATAGTCGGGAACGGGAGCTTATATAACTACTTATCTGAATTAAATGAGATGCTCCCCACCAGAGGCTGGGAGAAGCCGGGCCGGGTCCAGACAGACAGACAGACAGACAGACAGACAGACAGACAGACAGACAGACAGACAGACAGACAGACAGACAGACAGACAGATCCCCGCCAGGTGCTGGGCGAAGCCGGGCCGGGTCAGCTAGTCAATATATACAAGATTGCTGTACCAAAATAGAGCATTATCATAAGACTGGAAGAGATTACGAAATGTTCAAAGAAATGAAGTTATTGACAAGAAATGTTCAACCTCAATTGAATGTTATCTGTGACAAGATGGGAAATACCTTAACAGAATCTAGACAAATTCTTGAAAGATGGCAGGAGTACTGCGGTGGAATGTATTATATGAGTGACAGTGAGGATATGAATAAGATACTTGAGCCAATGACAGCAGAGACAGAACCTGAACCCTCATTAGATGAAATTGCATGGGCAATAAAGAACCTGAAGAATGGTAAATCACCTGGATGTGATAAGATGCCTGCCGAACTAATTAAAGCGTGAGTAGAAGAAAGCATACAAATCTATAACGCATTATGTAAAAAAAAAATATGGAAATATGGTATATGGCCAAAAGATTGGAAGATAACTATCTTCATTCCAATACCAAAAAAGGGCAACCAGAAAGTATGCACTAACTATAGAACTGTTGCCCTGATCAGTAATGCAAGTGAAATTCTACTAAAAATCATAATGTGAAGACTTCGTAAGAAAATGGATGAAGAAATTAACGTGGTTCAAGCTGGATTTAGACAAGGAAGAGGAACAAGAGATCACATTTTATTTTCAACATGCTTTTAATAATAGAGAAGTGCAGAGAATTTAATGTAAACCTATTCTCATGTTTTGTGGATTATTCAAAGCATTTGACTGTGTACAACATCGGAAACTTTGGGAAATCATGAGAATATGGGCTTTCCATCACATGTAATACAACTCATAAGAATGCTCGCTGATGATACAGTATTACTATCCACAACACAGAATGGCATAGAAAACCTAATAGCCTCAACCCAATTGAATAGTGAAAATCACAACTTATATCTTAACATAGCAAAACCAAAGATAATACAGATAACACAACTATGGAGAAAGAAATATATATCAATGAGGAAAAATTGGAGGTCGTGGAAAATTTTGAATATGTTGGGTCATTGATTACCAGCAACGGTTACACAATGAAAGAAATTAAACGACGACTGTCAGTTGCTCTTCAAAGACTAAAACAACTGAAGAAATTGTGGAATGGGACAGACAGAACTACAAAATTTAGATTTTTAAGAGCATGCATCTTTCCCATTGCAACATACTCCTGTGAGACCTCGACACTTACTAAACAAGCTGAACAGCTCATAAATGCCTTTGAATATAAATGTTATAGACAGTTCTGGGAATATCTTGGGTAAAGAAAATAACAAATGCATCCATACTTCAAGGGCTGAATATTGAAAAATGGTGGCTTTTAAAGACGATAAAACAAAGAAAATTGAAATATTTTGGCCACCTAAAACGTCACGAAAGTTTGGAGATAACAATAATGGAGGGGTATATGCCTGGGAAGAGAGGGAGAGGAAGGCCAAAGAGAAGATGGGTGCAGGCGGATGATCTCCAGATGGATGTATCGGACGTGGGACTTCTTGCTTACGATTAAAAGGTATTCGGGAAGATTGTTATGGGAGCGAGGTTCTGCAAAGGACATGCTACTGAATGAATGAATCCGTTGCATGTTAAACTCAGCTTATTAAAATTATTGTGCAGACTGCCATCGTTGTTGTGAAACAGGCACTGATCGTCAATAAATAAAATGCCATGTCGTGTGTGTGGATCTACTATACCACTAAGAGTTCGAAATGTTTGAATCGGTTATGTTGTGTAATTGTGTGCTATAAGGCTGTAACACGGAGATCATGCAATAAATAGTTGTCAAGACAATAGCAAATAGTAGGTAAGTTCACATATCATACATTGTTTTATGTACTATATTGTGGCCGGTCTCCCTGGCGAAGAGGTTAAGGAAGCTGTTCGTAATTCCGTATACTCACGTACGAAACACAGCTGCGCGAGATTCGGAAGCGGAACGCGTTACGTTGGTTACTTACGGAGGCTATGTGAGTCGGTCGTTCAGAAAGCAATGGCAAACTACTGAACGTAAAAACTTGACAAGACATCAATAGTAGCTGAAAAATGCTAGTGTTGACTGCAATGTCGTATAAAGGATATGCGAAAACAAAAACTATATTGTTCAAAACCAGCCTACGAAAAATAAATAGTTTATCTCTACCAGTGTTATCTAGAACATATGTACACAGTTTAGTTTATCTGTAAACATGTCTATACTTCATGCGCACACACAAGATAGTTTTCTGTAGACATACGAAAAAAGCGTGAACTGATCTCTGTTGGTGCCACAAAAGTGGTCATGATGCACGTCAGAAGCCCAGTAAGGAGTTCCGTCTAAAATGTACGATCTTTCATTCATGTGTGGGTATGTGACTTTACTACACACACCTGAGGGCCACTAGATCCTGGACATATGGCCGTGTTGCCCAGCCAATAAACAATGCCTTTCCTAAACATGTCTGTACTTGCCAAGCGACCTAGACTGACCTGTTGGCTACATCCATGTGGGTGGGACACTATAAAAGTCAATAGCTGCCTGCCTAGAACATTCTGTCTATGACTGCACAAACAGATGTGGGGGAATTGTCGATATGTATCCGTAGTTCAAGCTGTTCTATCAATGCCAGCTCAGGTCTATGTGCCAGATTCTGGGCATGGGTGCATAAAGCTTCATGACACAAGTGACATTAATGACATCAGGACGCACATCGCACATGCCAGTGAGTGTGAGGACACTGCTACATCTTTATGTGGTATTTCATCTATCAAAGAACAGATGGCATTTCGTATGTTCTCTCCCAAGCTTGTCAAAAACAATGTGAGCTGCTGTCTTTATGTAAACTGTGGCAAAGTGCATGGCCTGTCTAGAATAATTCCAACAATCCTTACATTTACAACGGTCTCCCACGGTGTAATCGATCCTGTCCATATATCCTGTGGCTACTGCCATCCTCTGCTAACCCTTGTCACTGTAACCTGGATAATATTTGCGACTATTAGGAACAGTGGCGAGTCTCCTGTCACTGACATACTTGACTGTCACACGAACTGTCATCTCTGACACTGCCCGGATAAGTCCACCACATCGTTGTGACGGTAATCTTCTGGGAGATCTTCTATACTGAACTTGTCTACAGGTATAAAGTTCTTGTGACCTGGATTCTTGACACAGTTGTAATGCTGGTGAAGGTCAGCCTCTCCCCCTAACTGTACTCAGCCTCCCATGTACAGGACGAGAGAGACAACACTACATCATCGTTGTATGAGAACTGCGTGTGAGTAGATACAGGACAGCATACCATGCACAACTTTACACTATCAATGTAAGGATCTGGTAGGTAGGTAGGTAGGTAGGTAGGTAGCTCGGTAGGTAGGTAAGTAGGAAGATATGTAGGTAGATAGGTAGGTAGGTAGGTAGGTAGGTAGGTAGGTAAGTAGGTAGGTAGGTAGGTAGGTAAGTAGAAGATAGTTTGGCATAGAAAACACTGAATTATCAATGGTGACACAAAACAATAGACATTTGCAATAATGCCATAACTCCACCAGCGGGTCTACAGGATGCCATGATGTTCCTGGTTAATGAGATAGATGTGTGTTATAGAATTTTATTTTTCTCCAATACTGATGAATGACAATGTGAGAGTGGCAGTGTGAGATCGGCAATGTGGGAGCGGCAATGTGGGATAGGCAATGTGAGAGTGGTAATGTGAGAGCGGCAATGTGAGAGTGGCAGTGTGAGAGTGGCAATGTGATAGTGGCAATGTGAGAGTGGCAAGGTGCAAGGTGAGAGTGACAATGTCAGAGTGGCAATGTGACATCAGTAGAGTGGACAACTACCACTTTTTGATTAAAGCAAAACTTACTGTCTGTGTCCAGTGATGAAAATGTTCTCTGGCTCTGTACACACGGTACCCGTGTACTTGCTATGTCTGTCCCACGACGAACTCTCGTTGGCTTCATCTCTATCAATGATTGTGTTCTCTGGCTCTATACCCCGATATCTGTATTCCTACTCACACACTCTCACCGTCGATGCAGTTGGACACCTCCTGTCTGCAAGTGTACTGTGTCTTGACACGCGTCTCTTGTAATATCTGCGTATAAAGTATATAGATTCAGTGACCGTTGCGTACACATTTATAGCACACATACACACTCACACACAGGCATACACACACATGCGTGAAGCTGTAGGCTATCTCTACCTGGTGGCCCATGACCTGACCTAGGTCCATGGCAGACACACACACACACACGTGTGTGTGTGTGTGTGTGTGTGTGTGTGTGTGTGTGTGTGTGTGTGTGTGTCTGCCATGAACCTAGGTCAGGACATGGGCCACCAGGTAGAGATAGCCTACAGCTTCACACAACCCAGTGTGAAGATGGGAAGATTGAGAATCATGCCTTAACCGAAGATAGCGAGGCGCGTCGAGGAGCAGGGAGCAGTGTCTCCTGCAGGCAGGCAGTCGTATTATTTAATTCACATTCGCTAGGAAGGTTTTGGGCAGAAGAAATAAATATATTAAGCGCAGGGTGTTCTAGAATAAATATGATGTATTGAAGGAAGGAACATAATGGTTGGATGTCATAGACCAACAGCTATAGAGTGCATGAAATAATGTACTTCTGATACAGCCAAACGCAGAATGATAATTACCGCGAGTGATATAGCAGTGTATGTCTTGTGTGGCTTTACGTGTGTAGGATTCGGGGACATACACATTTGGAACTGGTGTTAATAAATGTGTAAAACATAGTTGGGGATATGGAATACATCAGATATGCACACGAGGAGAGCAACTTGATATGTAGTGTTTCATAGTGGGAGGAAGAGCGCTGTGTACTTATGGTATAATATATCAGGGCATCCTGCCCAGCATGGGATGGTTGTTGTGTGTTCGAATAGCAGCAAACATGGGAATTGAAGGGTATCTGGCAAAGTGGTTATATGGAGCTGTGGAGCGTGCAATGAAAGTGGTGCTTACACACCAAATCTGTATTTAGATAGAGACATACAGACAGACGGGTAGACTTCCGTAAAGACAGACGCACATAATGACAGAACTTATACCCCAAGATATGTAAAACAAGTTTCTAACCCTTAGGACCCCGAACTTCTATCTCTAGGGTACATTGTGACAACACAGATACGACTGTAGGATATCCGTAGAGAACACTGTACAAGATGAGAGTCTCAACTATACCGTAAGATATATTTCGAAGCCACAATACAGGTAACATTCTGAGCTAGAATGACAGTTTACACAAGATGGTTGGCAATTTGAACTTAACCGTAAGATATCATTAGACGTTACTATATCAGTCATCACCTTGAACTATAAACAAAATAAAATAACACAAAGTAATGCAGCGTTGCAGTACGCAATTACGGAAAACACTGGACGTTGCGGTGACTAGACTTCATCAGCAAACAAATACATACGCAAGACACAACATGTAATCACGGAGAAGGTTATATGTTGTGTTTTTGGTGTGTATTTGTTTGCTGGTGAAGTCCTGTGTTTTCCGTAATTTTGTTCTTTAAAGCTGCAATATGTTGTGTTATTTTATATTGTTTACATTGCCACAGCTTTACCGCAGGTCCACTAATTTTATTAATACATCAGCTTAAACTAGACTAGACCTCTGGATATATCTAGAAGTTACTGTATCAGCCATCAGCTTGAACTAGACCTCTAGATATATCTAGAAGTTACTGTATCAGTCATCAGCTTACACTAGACCTCTAGATATATCTAGAAGTTACTGTATCAGCCATCAGCTTACACTAGACCTCTAGATATATCTAGAAGTTACTGTATCAGCCATCAGCTTACACTAGACCTCTAGATATATCTAGAAGTTACTGTATCAGCCATCAGCTTACACTTGACCTCTAGATATATCTAGAAGTTACTGTATCAGCCATCAGCTTGAACTAGACCTCTAGATATATCTAGAAGTTACTGTATCAGCCATCAGCTTACACTTGACCTCTAGATATATCTAGAAGTTACTGTATCAGCCATCAGCTTGAACTAGACCTCTAGATATATCTAGAAGTTACTATATCAGCCATCAGCTTACACTAGACCTCTAGATATATCTAGAAGTTACTGTATCGGCCATCAGCTTACACTTGACCTCTAGATATATCTAGAAGTTACTGTATCAGCCATCAGCTTACACTAGACCTCTAGATATATCTAGAAGTTACTGTATCAGCCATCAGCTTACACTTGACCTCTAGATATATCTAGAAGTTACTGTATCAGCCATCAGCTTGAACTAGACCTCTAGATATATCTAGAAGTTACTGTATCAGCCATCAGCTTACACTTGACCTCTAGATATATCTAGAAGTTACTGTATCAGCCATCAGCTTGAACTAGACCTCTAGATATATCTAGAAGTTACTGTATCAGCCATCAGCTTACACTAGACCTCTAGATATATCTAGAAGTTACTGTATCAGCCATCAGCTTACACTTGACCTCTAGATATATCTAGAAGTTACTGTATCAGCCATCAGCTTGAACTAGACCTCTAGATATATCTAGAAGTTACTGTATCAGCCATCAGCTTACACTTGACCTCTAGATATATCTAGAAGTTACTGTATCAGCCATCAGCTTGAACTAGACCTCTAGATATATCTAGAAGTTACTATATCAGCCATCAGCTTACACTAGACCTCTAGATATATCTAGAAGTTACTGTATCAGCCATCAGCTTACACTTGACCTCTAGATATATCTAGAAGTTACTGTATCAGCCATCAGCTTGAACTAGACCTCTAGATATATCTAGAAGTTACTGTATCAGCCATCAGCTTACACTAGACCTCTAGATATATCTAGAAGTTACTGTATCAGCCATCAGCTTACACTATACCTCTAGATATATCTAGAAGTTACTGTATCAGCCATCAGCTTGAACTAGTCCTCTAGATATATCTAGAAGTTACTGTATTAGCCATCAGCTTGAACTAGTCCTCTAGATATATCTAGAAGTTACTGTATTAGCCATCAGCTCGAACTAGACCTCTAGATATATCTAGAAGTTACTGTATCAGCCATCAGCTCGAACTAGTCCTCTAGATATATCTAGAAGTTACTGTATTAACCATCAGCTCGAACTAGACCTCTAGATATATCTAGAAGTTACTGTATTAGCCATCAGCTCGAACTAGACCTCTAGATATATCTAGAAGTTACTGTATCAGCCATCAGCTTGAACTAGACCTCTAGATATATCTAGAAGTTACTGTATCAGCCATCAGCTTGAACTAGTCCTCTAGATATATCTAGAAGTTACTGTATCAGCCATCAGCTTGAACTAGACCGCTAGATATTTATACACATTGTTATGCAAGACTGTAACCTGAAATAGACCGTAAAATGTCCAGCGACGTCACCTTACATACTGGTAATGTGAACTAGACGGCAGGATATCCCTTCGGTTACTGTACGAGATGACAGACTGAAGCAGACTTCAGGTGTCCGTAGATCTCACTGTACAAGATGACAATTTGCTCTAGACCTTAAAATATCTAGACAGACCACTCTACTAAATGGCAATCTGAACTAGACTCTCTTATATCCCTAGAAGTCTGCATACAGGATGATAGTCTGAATTAGACCGTCAGATACACATAGAGGCACTGTACCAGATGAGATTCTAAACTAGACTTTACGTATCCTTTGAAGTCACTGTAAGATAAGAACCTAACCTAAACTAAGATATGTTTAGAAGTTATTACAAGATGGCAAACTTAACTAGGCCGAATGATATCCCTCGACGTCAAGGGGACGAACTTACGGTTATGTCATCACGAAAACATCACATCAAATTATGATATTACACAAGAAGGAAAAATGTTTAACTAAGTCAACAAATTCAAATATTTGGGAACAATAATAACATTATACGGTAGATGCGTGATACCAGACTATGATAAGCGAACGCTGTATTTCAGAAGATAACAAGTATAATAGCTCATTTGTAGTAAATTACTGTCTTTGAATGACAAATGATGAATTTGTTCAGGTACTATTGCTAGAGAATTATGGAGGAAATTGAACACTATCCAGTGCCGCCAAACGGGCGCCGGAACGCAAATTATTCCTCCCCGCGACGCTTGACGCCGGTCTCTCTGGCTGAGGGGTTACACGACTTTCTCCGTAATCCCTTTTATCCACGCAGGGTCTCGCAGCGAGGAGCGAATTGAAAGCGGTTCGACCCGCGCTCGTGACTTGCGGGAAAATGAGCCGGCCGCTCAGAAAGCAATGGCAAACTACCGAGCGTAATCTTGCCAAGAAATCAACAGACAGCTGAAAGATGCTGCTGTTGACAGCGATGCCCTGTAAAGTATATGCAAAAACAAACAAACGACGCTTGACGGCAGAAGTGAAAGATGATGATGATGATGATGATGGTGATGATGATGATGATGATGATGATGATGATGATGATGATGATGATGATGATGATGATGATGATGATGATGATGATGATGATGATGATGATGATGATGATGATGATGATGATGATGATGATGATGATGATGATGATGATGATGAATGACAGAAAGCGAGTACTGCAAAGTTTTATCGAACTTGTTCTGTTGTATGTTGTATGTTGCATCACTATGTTTTACTTTACACGATTTTTCCATTTGTCTCACTATCTGTGTGTGTGTGTGTGTGTGTGTGTGTGTGTGTGTGTGTGTGTGTGTGTGTGAGAGAGAGAGAGAGAGAGACATAAAGAAAAAGAGAGGGTGAGACAGTGGGGGAATGGATGTGTTAGTGTGTGTATGCGTGCTCGCATATGTGTGAGTGTGTGTGTGTGTGAGACAAAAATATGGAGAGAGTTGAGCGCACACGTGTGATGTAACATGCTATTCCATATTTTTGTGTATTCTTATCTTTCATATTATCATTTTGAAAGCCACTTGATTTTATCATATATAATAATATGAGCACATATACATTATGTTGCCCCGATGTATACTTACATATGCTTATTCTATCAAGTTTATGACAATTTTAGGAATTAACTTATTCAATCGCATCACTATGTTTTACATTACACAATGTATATGTACACATTTTCTCCATTTTTGTATTTACATTTCTGTAAGAATGCTCACAATAATCGTAAGTATATATGTATGTAAAGAGTGGAAGATGAGAGGATGTGTGACTGTGTAGGGATGTGTGTGTGGGGGGATGTGTGCGTGTGTGTGTGATGTGGGGGTGTGTATGGGGGTTGGGGATGGGTGTGTGGGTGTGGGACATGTTTGGGTAAGTGGAGAATGTGTGTGTTTAGGCGGGGAATCTGTGTAGGGTAGAAGATGTTTGGGTGAGTGGGGGATTTAAGTGTGGATGGTGGAATGTATGAGGGTGGGGGATGTGTGTATGTTGGTGGGGGTGTGTGGAGATGTGTGTGGGTGGGGGAATCTGTTTTTGTATGGGGGATAAGTGTGTGTGGGTAAGAGATATGTGTATGGGTGGAGGATGGTGAGTGGTTGAGGGGTGGATGGAAGATGTGTGGGTGTGTGGAAGATGGGTGTGTGGGTGAGGGATGTGTGTGTGGTTGTGGGGAGGTGTGGGTGGGAGGGGGATGTGTGGGTGGGAGTGTGTGTTTAGCTGGAGATGTGTGCGTGTGTGTGTGATGTGGGGGTGTGTATGGAGGTTGGGGATGGGTGTGTGGGTGTGGGACATGTTTGGGTAAGTGGAGAATGTGTGTGTTTAGGCGGGGAATCTGTGTAGGGTAGAAGATGTTTGGGTGAGTGGGGGATTTAAGTGTGGATGGTGGAATGTATGAGGGTGGGGGATGTGTGTATGTTGGTGGGGGTGTGTGGAGATGTGTGTGGGTGGGGGAATCTGTTTTTGTATGGGGATAAGTGTGTGTGGGTAAGAGATATGTGTATGGGTGGAGGATGGTGAGTGGTTGAGGGGTGGATGGAAGATGTGTGGGTGTGTGGAAGATGGTTGTGTGGGTGAGGGATGTGTGTGTGGTTGTGGGGAGGTGTGGGTGGGAGGGGGATGTGTGGGTGGGAGTGTGTGTTTAGCTGGAGGTTGGGTGTGTGGGTTGGGGATGTGTGTATGGATGAGGGATGTGTGCGTATGGGTGGTAGATGTGTGTGGATGGGGGATGTGCATGTGGGATGTGTGGGTGGTTTGGGGATAGGTTAGTGGGTGGAGAATGTGTCGTTGGGAGGGGGTGTGTGTGGGGTTGGTTGGGAATGTGTGGGTGGGGGATATGTGGGTGGGTCGGTTTGTGGGGAGGGATGTGTGTGGGTGGATTAGTATAGGGATGTGTGTTGGGGGATGTGTGGGGAGATGTCTGTGTCTGTCTGTCTGTCTGTCTGTCTGTCTGTCTGTCTGTCTGTATGTATGGATGGATGGATGGATGGATGGATGTATGTATGTATGTATGTATGTATGTATGTATGTATGTATGTATGTATTATGTGTGTGTGTGTGTGTGTGTGTGTGTGTGTGTGTGTGTGTGTGTGTGTGCGTGCGTGTGTGTGTGCAAAGGTAAACATGTGTCATTGAGTTGTGATTTTGATTGAGTATATGTATATGTGAGGGAGTGTGTATTTGTGTGTTATCGAGTGAGTGCATAACTGTAAGTTTGTGCACATCATGTAAGTATGCATGCAGGTATGTGTGTTTGTACGAATGTGCGTGTGCACATCTGTATGCATGTATCATAACATGGTAATATGCATTACTTATGTTTACAACATTCATTTGACAATGTTTGTTTTTTTTCCAATGTGAATATATCATGCACTATTGGTGAATGAAAGATGAGTGATTGGAAGGGTCGTATGAAAGACGCGCCTGGGTGCCCAATTTGATACCCTTTGAAAATAAAGTTCGTTTGTTCGTATGGCCCGTCAGTCAAGGAATATGAACGATCACATTAAGATGAGCTTGCGTGAAGCGGAGATGTGGTTCCTGTGAGGAATGTTGCGAATACCTTGGACTGCCAGTGTAAGTAAGAATGATTGTGTCAAGTGGCTATCAGAAAACTATAAGAAAGACTCGGTGTTCTTTGGTCATATCAAGATAAGAGGGATACTGGAGAACTTCTTGATGACTGAAAAGAGTCAGCTGTAGAGGGAGTAGAGGCATCCCTAGAGAAATGATGATGGATGGTCTGTAATGATGATGGCATGGGAACATATCATCAATAGAATCGCTTCACAATAGCAATGACCGAAATTTTTGGGGAGACATGCAGCGGAATTTGACAAGACACATGATGATGGTGATGATGATGATGATGATGATGGACGAGATCTTAGGTGAGACATGCCTCCTGCATTTGACAAAACACATGATGTAAAAATACATGAACATCTGGAAAAGAAACCTATGAAGGGAGGTGTACAGTGAATGCGGAGAAGACTAAGACCAAGTGTAGATGGACTCTAGTGCTGACAGATCATGTAAACAAGATATCAATGGAGGCAGCACATATGGCTCGTAATAAATATATTATAACATGTCTTACCTGGTGATTGCAGAGTTTTGCCAGTCCACAATTGCATGTACATGACGATTGTAATGACAACTGACCAAGTCTGTCTTCCTATTTCAGCCAATGGCATTACACATGGTACGGGAATTTCCCAATCTGTACAGAGCCACTTGAATCAGGTAATAACACGCCGTCCTGTCACACGTGAACTTCCCGATTCTATTTGGCATGCTCTAAATCAGTGGTCCTTCTCAACCCTTTTTAGCCCATGCTCCCCTTCACCATAAGTTCAGAATGTCATCCCCTCCACCTTTCGTATTTCCTCCCTATAAATCTCTCCCCACCCTCTTTATACAGAATACGTAAAATTGGAAGCTAGATGTAATAACACATATTATAACAAGTCTAGACGTCTACATAAAACGCGATTTGCGACTCTACCTACGTTATAAAACGAATTTAAGAAGGGCGAGACGTACAGAACCGTAAAGTATGGAGGGGAGAAACAATATCAAGTAATAGAGTCTTGTATTAACGCGATCTTGAAATAATCTTAAACCACTCCCACCCCGCCCCCCCCCCCCCACCCCCCACCCCACACACACACAACCCTAAAATTCCCCCTGGGAAAAGGTAGGGGGAATTCGTCACCGGTTGAGAACCACTGCTCTAAATGTTTCTGAATAGTTACATAGTTTTACGTATTCTGTATAAAGAGGGTGGGGGGAGATTTATAGGGAGGAAATACGAAAGGTGGAGGGGATGACATTCTGAACTTATGGTGAAGGGGAGCATGGGCTAAAAAGGGTTGAGAAGGACCACTGATTTAGAGCATGCCAAACAGAATCGGGAAGTTCACGTGTGACAGGACGGCGTGTTATTTGTGCGATCTGGGTGACCTGATTCAAGTGGCTCTGTACAGATTGGGATGCATGGGGAGAGTTGCCAACTTAACAATCCGAGACCGAGTAAGAAATGATGTTATCAGACAGACAGTCTCCCCCGATGTGTCTCCACCTTGCCGTGGTGGGGGAGCTTGCGTGTCCCATTGACCCCATCTGTTTGCCGATGGATGAAAAAACTACATATCGGACAGCTTATGGGTTAGGGGCCAGACTAAGAGAGACACAACCTGCTGCTCTGCAGGTAGACTGAGGATAGCAGTCAATAGACTAAATCAGGTACACGAAGGCAGAAGACCTTGGTCCGGACAAACTTCTAAGGCTCCCTGTCGAGGGTTGGGGCTGAACGCCTCTAAGCCACAAACCCTCGGATCTGAGAGCCGGGCCGATAGGCCTACCTATCTACCGAAAAATAGAGGCAAGATACTGAGCAAGCTACATGCTCAGGTCTGATAAATGTTCGAAGGCTCTCAGCTGGGGGATGTGAGGGATTCCCGGATGAGAGGGCCAGGCCGTTTCTCGTTCACTGCTGCACGAAGGTAAGGTGCTGAGCCGGCAGCACATGTAGCCTACCTCGTGAGCGAGTACACAAAGTCAGAAAAGTGCCCCCAGTCGAAGGAAATGGTTACGAAAACTGTCTGTATCTAACTCATAGAGAGTGTAGACAAAAGTGGAAGAACGTCTCAATGACGCGAAATGGATCGCACGGCGAGCGAACCTATTGCGTGGTCCAAAGTCAAAAGCAAATGCTTACCGAGTAGATGTCGCTCGCAGTCTGACCGTTCCTGGTGTGTGCTTAAGCGACCAGTGGCAAGCGAGATGCCCAACACATGGAAGTGAGGAACTAAAGCAGCCATGAGCAGGACGTGGCAACTCCTCGGGTGAGCCCAGTCTCAGAGCAATATGTGCCGGCTCTGCAATTATGGAAGCCTCCTTGGATAGCGAGGGAATGCCCATGGTCTGCCCCTGCCTTCCCTTGAGGGCCGACCGCGAGGTCGTTGATCGTTCTATCTTGACCAGCTGAGATGTGGGCGACACCACAACAGTCTAACGTGTCTCGAAACCAGAGAAAGGCTAACCTCATTGTCACAGCCTCACGGGATCCACAGTATCCAGTAACCCAACATGAGTAATAGATATTAGCCAAGGGCTACAACTCCCGCCCAAGGGAAAGAAGTAAGACCCTCGAAGGCCAGAGTAATCAAGAACCTTCTCGAAGGACTGGTCAGTGAGCCCACTGTCCCGTGGACACTGATGTGGCCCGCCTATTGCGGGGTCCACGAGGAACTCGAACAGAGTTACCACCCGTGTCGGATTGCGACACGTGTGAAACCGGCAGAGGACAGACGGACCATCGGAGAGGCAACAGGGCCTGCCTTAGAGGGACTCAATAGATTAGACCCATGTGTATTTGGGGTTCATAGACATATGCTAGATAGTTTGCTTAGAATGTTTGTGATAACTATGTGTGATGATGTTAAACCTCTGTGATATGCAAATCAGTGCGGGCTTGTTAAACCCACTGCGCCAACGCACTGTATATTGAAATACAATAAATGTTAGATATTATATTTAACGGAGTTATTGTTGCCTGTGTGAGCCCGAGCTCAGATACCTAGACATGAGCTAGACGCTGACAGGCTTTTTGGGGGCTATTCTCCGGTTTTGGCATAAGCTTTAAGTTTAGACGGCTATTTATTGCGAAGTAAAACAGTAAATTAACGATATCAAATTAATTTCTGTACAAGTTTAACATATTTGCATCTATCTAGCGATAAAGTAGTATTAATATGAGTCCCTCTGCAGTTAGTCTCTCAATGATGTGAATTCTATAAACTATTTTGACATGACTGTGACATTTTTTGACTGTTACTAATGTTTTCTCATTCTACGAGCAGATTGTTCCGCGAATAGTGGTGCGTGTAACCTATGTAACCTTTCCAACAGTGGCGAGAGTACAAGACAACATCCGCAAGTTCTGGGAATATAAGATAAGTTTCATATCATGCCCTTTGCAACCCTAAGCGGTACTTCCCACCATCCATCCATGTAACATTTTTGCTTTGCATTGTTTTCTATGTATATTCATGACCTTGTAACCAACATAACTTTGCATTTGTATTTGCGCATGTAATAATTAAGGGAGATAACTAAATTTTCTACTCCCCAACATTTTTTCTAAGGGATTTAACTTCAGTAAAATTACCAACAAGTAAAAGACAAGATGTCTACGTTAGATAAATGTATTGAGCAAGGTATGAAATTAGGTTATAAAGAAGAGAAACTGTCAGAATGGGCACAGAAGACGCACGCAGAGAACATTGCCCGTGAAGAAAGAGCGATAGAACGAGAAGAAAAACAAAGGCAAGTGCAGGCAGAAGAAAAGAAAATGCAAATGCAGGCAAAAGAAAATGCAACTGCAGGCTCAAGAGAAACAAATGGAGCTCGAGGCGGCGGCCAAACTAGCCCAATTGAATGCCGATACACAAATAAAACTAAAGCAGATGGAAATCGATTCCAACGTAGAAATATCTGTAAATAAACTGAGAAGCAAGGAGGAGGAACAAAAATATAACAAGTATAAAGGCCTCGTGAAGGCATTCTGCTCAGGAGACTCCATCAGTGCATACCTGGAAAATTTTGAGTGTCTAATGTCCTACCATAAGATCATAAAATCAGATTGGGCATTCATTTTAATGAGAAACTTAGCTCTGGAACCTTTAAAAGTAATAGAGACAGTACCACAGGAAATGAGAAAAGATTATGATTATTTAAAGCAGCGCATTCTCCAACATTTCTCATTAGATACTGCAGGTTACCAACAACAGTTCGCCAAATTATCCCCACAACCAAACCAAACCTTTATAGACTACGTCTCTACAGTTCAGGATGTGTGTACAAAGTGGATTAAATCAGCTAAAACTAACAACAGCCATGGCAAACTAAAAGAACTCATTATTATTGACAAAATAGTTAGTACAATCCCCACACCTTTTGCTAAATTTTTGAAACAAATGGACTGTAGAAGTATTCAAGATGTAGAGACAAAGGGAAATGCATTTTTCATAGCGAACAGAGATATTTTCCAATTAAACCTTAGTCAGAACGAAACAGCAGCAACTTTGAACACTAGATACTCTAAACCAACGGAAAGTAAGTTTAAACCACGCTCGAATGTCAGGAAGCCAGTTAAATGCCAATATTGTAGTTTGACTCACGAAGAATACGCGATGTGCGATAAATCGCCCAACTATCCACACCACCTCAAAATGATCGTGGAGAAGCAGAAGAATAAGCGAAATGCTTACCAGAGAGCGGTCAAATGCTATTTTTGCAGTAGCTTTGGGCACTACAGTCGCTTTTGTGAGGGCCGAAAGATATTAAAACAGGCCAATGCTGCACTAGTAGAAACGTCATCAGACGAAGATATTGAATCACTGAATGATTGTGACAATCAAAACGAAAATTTGAGTGAGCTAGGAAATGCTGTGCAAATTATTGACACCATTACAGACAGTAAGTGTAACACCTGTACAAAGTTCCAACTTGACACAACATTACTATGTCTCCACACTATCCCTATTTCGAATGAAACAGCCAACGCTGCCTTGTCATCTACAGGCAAGCTAGATTTCTCAACAGGGTTTGTAAATAACAAAAAGTGCACATTAATTCGGGATTCCGGCGCAACGCTCTGTGGGATTAAGAAAACATTAATAAACGAGAAAGACTATACAGACAAACACGTGACTTGTCGCACATTCTCAGGCACTATAGAGAAATACCCCTTGCTCTTGTCCGAAATTCGAACCCCGTTCATATCAGGACTAGTATTGTGCGCTGTCCTAGAAAATCCTGTCGCTGATATTATACTTGGGAACCTGCCCAACATACGACCTTGCTCTGAAAAGGAAATCAGAGATTGGGAGCATAGAAACGGTATCCACCACCCAAACAGCGATTTCTAAAGAGAAACACCATTCATGCTTGTCTCAATCTGCCAAAAGACAAGGGAGACAACCAATGAAGTAATTCAGAAAGAATTCACCGAGGTGTACAATGCAGGGGCGGTCGAATCTGTCAGTGATACGACCAAATTAAAACCTCGAATTGAGGATGCTACCGATCTACCAAGTACCAAGCCTGTAGATGTGCAACAACACACACAACACACGAATGCAATAACACGACAGACAACCCACAAAACCAACATCGACCAACTGCAGGAGTCACTAGAAATTGTATCACCAAACACTACCAGCACTAATTTTGGAGTTGAACAGAAAGCAGATCCCACACTTTCACCATATTTTAGGTTAGTAGGACTTAAACCAAAATTAACTAAGAACGCATCGTGGACATTTAGGCTACAGAACAATGTACTGACTAGAGTATACACAACAAATCAGACCACGATACAGCAAGTAGAGTTACCACAATCACATCGAGAGAAAGTACTAAAGATAGCCCATGACTCGCCTTTCGGAGGTCATATGGGGTACGAAAAGACTAGGGCTAGGGTCCTGACCCAGTTTTATTGGCCAAAATTTTGCCAAGACATAAAAGCCTTTTGTAGATCATGTGATATATGTCAGAAACTGGTGAAAAAGGGGAAAAACCCTACGGCAGAAGTCCAATCAACCACAACTGCCTCGAGGCCATTCCAAATCGTGGCAGTTGACCTAGTAGGTCCGTTGAATCACATTTCAAGTAAAGGAAATAGACATATTTTCACTCTTATTGATGTATGTACGAGATGGCCAGAAATGATTCCATTAAAATCTGTCTCCTCTAAGGATGTGACGGACGTATTATTAAATATTTTCTCCCGTTTTGGCTTCCCGGAGGAAATAATTTCAGATAGAGGAACCCAGGTCATATCGAATGCCACCCAATCGGTAAACTAAGTTACTAGGCATAAAGCAATGTTTCACCAGTCCCTATCGACCGGCCGCAAATGGTATCTGCGAGAAACTAAACGGGGACCTGAAACATATGCTATCTAAAGTGACAGCTGAAAATCCAGCCGATTGGGATATACTTCTCCCAACGGTTGCTGTTCGCATATAGAGAAGTCCCGCAATCAAGCACAGGGTTCTCTCCCTTCGAATTGATATATGGAGCGAACCCAAGAGGACCTCTCACTATTTACAAAGATATCATATCACAACCTGTAAATATCCAACTACCCATTTCTACCTATGATTTAGTCACTGACACAGAGACAAAATCATACGTTCCTGTATACTTGGCCAGAACATCACTACAGGAGAAAGGTTTTAGGTACAGGCAGTACGCCAATAGAGGTGCAAAAAACAATTGTATTAAATCCAGGTCAGGATATTTTTACTACTGCTACCTGACAAGAGAGATCTACTATCAACCTCTTGGCAGGGACCTTTTAAAATTGTTAGAAGAATTTCCGAAGTTGATTACGAAATTTCGTTGAATGGAAAGTTGAAAATATTCCATGTAAATATGTTGAAACCATACTATGCTAGACAAAACAGTGACACGAGTGAGCAGACGCAGCTAACTGATGACAGAAACGAAACGACAATTACCCAACTGAATGACACCTCGACAAACGAAGCATCGTTAACGACGCACTCTTACGACGACAAAGACGACGAAGACATATGTACATTACCGACAATTTGTGATAACGACAACAACGACCAATTTGACGACATATTGACAACTATTGATCTCGACGACGACGACAGTGACATTGAAGACAATTTACAAACAGTAGCATCTGTAATAAGTCAGACAGACGTAGACAATACTGAAATCCCAGTACCGAGTATGACTGACGACGGTAGTATAAATGACATACAAATCTCTGATACTTTGACCCAACAGCAGCGACAAGACATTTTGACTCTCCTTAACGAGTATAAATCTATCTTCTCTAACAAACCTGGACGCACTGACAAAATAACACATTCAATTGTGCTGACAGATCTGACACCGTTCAAATGTAGACCATATTCTATTCCTCTACATTATAGAGCAAATTTAGACAAAGAAATTTTGGATTTAGAGAAAAATAGAATAATTCAGAAATCTATGTCTCAATATTCTTCACCGATTGTCCTGGTGAAAAAGAAGGACCAGACAATCCGTTTGTGCATCGATTATCGAAAGTTAAATACAATAACCATAACAGATGCAGAGCCAATGAACAGTTGTGAAGATCTCATTTTGAATATGTCTCAATCATCCTTATTTTCGAAGGTTGATTTAGCGAAAGGTTATTGCAAGTGCCACTACACCCTGCTTCTAGACATATAACAGCATTCGCAACACCTCTCGGTTTGTACGAATGGAAATATCTTCCATTTGGTCTGAAGAACGCTCCCGCCACATTTGTTAGATTAACTAGATTGCTATTGCACGGAATTAATGATGTCCAAGCTTATATTGATGATATATGCATCCATTCTTCTAATATGACTTCTCACTTACTTACACTCAAACAAGTCTTCAACCAAATCTTTCTTTTCGGACTTACTATCAAACCTTTCAAGGTTGAAATAGGCTATAAACAAATAGACTTCCTTGGTCATAGAATTTTTGAAGGCAAACTGTTGACAGATAATAAAATTGTTTCAAAGATCCTCAATCTAGAAGTTCCTACCACAAAGAAACAAATTAGAAGTTTACTAGGTCTTATAAACTATTATTCTAAATTTATACCAAATTGGGCAAAACTTACATCAGTCTTTTCTGATATTTTGACTAAAGATCATCCATCAAAACTTTGTAAAAGTACTCGCTTAGAGGATGCAATAAGCAGATTGAAAGCATTTTTTTTCAATCACCAGTCTTACGATTACCCAACATAAATTTCCCCTTTTATTTTGACCACAGATTCGAGTGCTATCGAAATAGGAGGATGTTAATGCAAGAAGTGGATGGAGTGAGACACCCAATTCTCTACGTAAGCTGTAACAGTATTGGGTATTATTGGGATCTAGTGGGAAACACAGATACAGCACGATTGAGCATTGAGACTGAAAGGGGGGGGGATGCTCAATCGTGACGTATTGGGTTGGCAAGGGCAGTTAAGATCCGGCCTTCAATGTAAGTGGAGTAAACATCCGATAGCCCAGCTGAGAAGACGCGGCCTGTCGTCTTGAGAATAAAATATAAAACTTTATACCAACTCGACTCTAGTTACTTCCTTTGACACTGTTAAAGGAGTAATTAATGGTGCCGCCGACCGAGAATCTGAGGTTGATCTAGGCCGGCCAACAAAAACTATCCACTGGCGGCATGCTGTAAGAAAAAATTATGAAGATAATAGATAATGGCATATCACGCGAAGTACTCAAGAATCAGGACAAAACTACCAGGACAAGAAGGGTTTCCTGGAGCCGTGGCTGAAATTAATCATTCACAAGGGGCCTAACCTGGCCGTTGCCTGAACCTTGCCACTTTCAAGATTTTATCAGAAGTCTGAACTCGTTCAAGGTCAAGTCATCACTGGCCGTTGGCTGATCCTGATAACAATTTTGGGCCAAGTTATTCCTATGACCCAAACACACCTAATCCAATTTTGGGCCACGTTATTCCTATGACCCAAACACACCTAATCCAATTTTGGGCCACGTTATTCCTATGACCCATTCCATACGACCCACGTGAGAATCAAGGAAGGGACCCAACCAGGGGGTCGAAGATTTGTCTGGCAGCCCATGAGATGTGACCCAACCAGGGGTTGAAGATTTTCTGGCAGCCCATGAGAAGGACGAAAATACCTGAGGGAAGAGAAGTGATGTCTGAACTCCGCCACTTGAATTCTGAGACTAAGTTTCACCTAATCCGGGATCTGGTTGGTTGAACTGAACTACTGAAGGTAACGGATTAATTAAAGAAATAGACTCAGAGTTGTATATTTCGAGGTCTCCCGTGAGGTTCCGAACTTCTTAATTAGAGTGGAGTACAAGACATTATTGTGCTTTAAGAAACAGATATCTACAAGGAACCTTCTGATTGCCACAAATTTGAGTTTTTTTAATTGAGGACAGGTTTCATTCTTCCTATGCTCAGACAGGACATCGTTGGTGATTCTTCTGATTAATGTAATATCTTACATTATTATAGCCAACTGAATTGTGCTGGTTGGGATTTAGGAAATTATAATTGTGTGATTAGTTACTTGCTTGTTTTAGTATTTTTTTTCAGCATAGCGGAACAGGATACCTTAGGAATATTTCAGCAGAGCAGATTCATCACGACACAGTTGAGAATTATTTCGGCTGAGATAGCATAAAGAGTAAAAATGTACCTGAGCAGAGACTTAGGACGCGTGACCACATGGTTAGGAGAGTTAAAGGAGGCAGTCAGCGAGGTAGAATATTTTGTACACTGGTTACAGAGTAATGTAAGAGGAGGTAATGAGATAAAAAGGAACAACAAGAATAACCAAGGACAGCCACTGGTTAATGAAAATAGAGGGCAGTATAGAAGTATTTATGAAAATCCAAAGATGACTAAGGTCAAGAGCTGGTATAATGATCAGAGATACAGAAGTGGACATGAGAAAGACTGTTATAGGAGTTGGCCATCCTATACTGTAAGCGCTAGGAAAAAACGTGACGAATGGTTTGAAAAAAGACAAAGGACAATATCTAAACTCAGGTGTAAGAGACAGAGTTGAACCTGTAAATAAAACACAGACAAATCCTAAAATGGTTGCGAAAGTGACTAGTGGACAGGAAAAGAAGACGGACGGTGTTAGTAAGAAAAGAAATAGAGAGACGCAGGACACAAGCAGGTAATACGATAGAAAGTAGTACGCAGACTCAGGTACAATCACGTCAGCAAGATGACAAAGGGAACTCAACTGACTTTCATAGAGAATCAGTCAAAACCTACTCATTTGACTAAGAGAGACAAGGTTGAAGTTAGGAAAGATGGACAGACAAGGACCAAGGACGAAAGGAAGTCAATGAAGAAAAAGAGTTAGTATAGTTGTAAATAGAGGTAGTACCATGTCAACTTCTTCAGCTATAGACCAAGAAACTAATTCCCAAATGGTGTAGGAATATTAGCTGTCAAAGTTCAAGTTATGGAGAAGATATTCCCACAGCTGAATATTATAGTGATGATGAATCAGATATTATTACAGATGATTCGGAGAAGGAGAGTGTTACACTACGGGCAGGTCCTGAATCGAGGCGTGATGTTCCATCATATGGAGTAGTTGCTAGTAGACAGACGGACAGAGTTTTGGGTAGTGACTCTTTGAAACAAAATACTGGTTTGTATGACAAGACAGTAGGGAAGGCTAAGGACGAAGACCCGAGGAAGAGAAAGAAAGTCAGACGTTTTAGGGACGACTATAGGAATAGAGCAGACGTGTTTGCAGTAAACTATAGTGAGTCTGATGAGGGAACTATTATTAGTGTGTCATCTGAGGACGAGATGGGAAGGTATAAACGTTACATAAGATACACAGAAAACGTGAACAGACTGACGCAAATAAAGGATATAGAAAGAAATCTTTTAAGAAAAAGTATAGTGGTAGACAGTTAGGGGGAATTTATTCAACAACAGAAAGTGACTTAAGTAAAATAGAAGACCTTAGGACCTTAAGACCTGAGTACTTTAGTAACTTGACAACAGATAGTGAAGATGACATTATAAGTGAAAGACGGGTTAACGTATTGAGAGACAGTGAAGTGTTCAACTTGGACACACTATATGACTAAAATAGAGTAGATACAGCATAGACTTAGTAGAGGGTGAGAGATAAACTAAGTATTAGAAATATTTTGACTCAGAGCTATGACGTGGTGTCTGAGAAAATTTTTACTTGGGGTTTCAAAAAAAAGTATACTGTTGTTGACAAATAAACCGAGAGTATCTGCTGAGGAGTTTGGATTGAAGAAGAACTGAGTATCCTGTGTGTAAAATAGCCAGTTGAACGTGTGAATAAAAGTAGTAGACTGTGGATGCTTGAAATATACGAGTTAGGTCGTGCTTGCGGAGGAAGAAGAAAGTTGTTGTGTGTGGAGAAGTATAGAATGATAGTTACGAAATTAGGGATCTGTTGGAACGAGGTTTGTTTGAAGAGATAGTAGATAGTGCAGTGAAACAATAGAAGTTGCGAGATTGTCATGTATAGGGTCTGACCTTCGTATAGAAGTAGAGATATAAGAAAACAGTGAATTGAGAAAGTCCTCTGGAATAATTTCGTCTAGTTGTGCGGTGTTCGTACGGGAGTATAACTATAGTCGAACAGTTGTTCGTTCGTAAGGAAGGTGTGATGACGTCCCCTAGGTGAAAGTACATAGATAAAATATAAGAGTGGCGTTAACATGTCTTGTGTCAATGTGTTTTGAGGAGATAAATACGTGTAGGATTCTAGTGAATGATTGCTGGAATGTTGAATTGGCGTCTAAATGGTTCGGTTTTGAAATAATAGTGTAGACACGTTAGGTTGTCGTGATGCGAGTGTAGTCGTGAGATGAGAGCGAGGTGGTGTATCATTGTCTGTGTGAATATAAGAAGAGTGATTGATAAGTCCAGAGAATTGAATAGCCTTGTTACACCAGTTGTCAATATCAATTGTTTCGTTTCGTTTAGCGGAATTGTTGTTGTTTGTTCTTCTTTAGCTATAGTCCTCGCCTCTGTTTTGTTTGTGCTAAAGTGTGATGTCTTTTGTTTGGAATGTGTGATCTTGGAAGGAAATTATAGAAGTCGTATGTATGACAGGTTGACAGAAAGAGAGTTAATATTATGACTGACGTTTCACAAAACATCTTTAGTATTTTTGACAGGAACATGTCGAAGCAGGAGTGCCTAATACGGAGATGTGAGAAAAATGAGGTCCGTTGTCAGTTATCAGGACATGAGTTGCTGTTCTGAAAGAATCCTGATAAATAGGAGTGAAAGATACGAAGGTAAACAAGATGAGGTAAATGAAAATTAGAAAGGGTGTTTCGACTGGTTTGACTGTCGTCACGATGTGAAAAGGATAGGAGAGAATTGAGGTAATGGTGCTGAGATACAGAAAGTACTGATGCAAAAGAATGAAATATTAATTGCGTCGGATAGATGAGAAACTTAAAAGTTGAATTAGTTATCAGGACAGGAAGTAGATATGTTGGTGAGAGGTCTATACTAGATAGACAAAGTTTTGTTGGACGTAGGAGGATGGAGATACTGTAGTTAACAGTAGTGATTAATAAGTTTGGTACAAAGCCAAGGGAAACAATTGGTGTGTCGAGCCACAGGTACAGTTTCTATTGATAAATAGTGACGGCTGGTTACATTGAGATGACATTGAATAATCGCCACATAATAGAATAAATGTGTCGACCTGTAGTTTACAGTGCTGGCTTAAGAGAATGTTTTAGATATGGGGATGTATTAGGAGTGAGGCTGGAACAAGATAGAAAATTGTGAGGGGAGATAATCAATGTTTGACTTCCAGAAAAGGAACGGTCAGTTGTTGAGTAGTGATTTTGCTTGGAGGGGAACAAGTATGGTTACGCATTAAGATAATCTGTAGATAACAGAGGGATATTTGTATTATATGTATATACGTATTTGGGCATTAATGCTTGGTATGGAGTTGTTTTGTTATACATGACTTGCCTAAATAGATAGGTGTTACATTGGTTAGAAAAGGAGGCCAATGTTGCTGGGTCACTTTACGTAGTAATTTGAAGGGAGTTGTATTTTTTTGAAAACCTTATCTTTGTTTTATTGCTTGATTTGGTCCTGTAAAATTGATTGTAATTATTTTAGAGTAGGGTTATTGTGTCTTTAGACCTTTATGTGTAAACTACTGGTCCGTAAAAGAGACCAGTAGTAGTAGAAAAAATAGATTAGGATGTATGTTGTATTATTTTAATCATCGTCACCATCATCATCACTATCATCATCATACTTTTAGTTGAATTGCGGGGAAACATAAATGAATGTTACAAAAATTTGGGGGGGATTTGATGTACTGTTGTGATTTTATTTCAGTTTTGTGTGTTAAATAGTAGTTAATTAAGTTATGTTTAATTTACAAGGTTTTCGTCTAGAATAAAGACAATACAGGGGACTTTAATTATGACCCTTCGTTCAGAAAAGAGTTCATAAAACTACGGAGAACTAATAGAGAGACACATTCTCTTTGTGAAGAAGAAGTTCATAGATATTTTGATGCTTTGATTATCAGCGTAGAAAGGTTTAAAGTGGCTATGAACTGTAGACGGGGTTACTACACAAGTAAAATGGTTATGGTAAAGTCATTATTAGAAAATATGGGATTGGAAGCCCACATGGGAGGAGAAAAGATTAATGAATATAGTAGTAGAAAAAAAGAGGGGAAAGTTTTGAACATAGTTTCCGGGGGGGTCTGAAGAGCCATGATATACATGAGATTGCTGGGTTATAGAAGAATAAGAAAATTACCCCAAATGAAGAGTAAACATGAATTGGATCCATGTTTGACTAGAAACTGTGGATAACAGTACAATAATAAAAGGGGTGTAAGTGGGGGAGACATAGTGACATGGGGTGTTTGTGGGTCCGTAAAAAAAGGGACTGAGATTAAAAGCAGTCACAGACATGAGTGGTATTTTTGCGGCTGTAGATTACGGCCATGAATTATGAATTGAGATTTTAGAGAGACATGGGGTTACATGGCCTGGGCAGGATGCGAATGTTTATAAGTGGGTCAGATTACAATGTTGTTTTTGATGGTTAATATTTAAGGGGAGATTTCAAGGTACTAGGTTGCTGTTGATAACGGCATAAGTGGAGCATTTTAGTAGATATGCCCATAAGAAATGGACATTAAGAGAGAACCTGAGGTATTGGAGAAGATTAGTTTATACGAGGTGATGAGGTTAGGATGAGGTGTTGTGTTGGAGAACGTCTTAAGGGGTAATAGACCTTTTTAATTGTGTCTTTGGGATGTGTTTTGTGGTTTACATTACAATGTGAGGGTGAGGTAAGGTAGTGTCTGTTATATAGACACTTAGAAGTGAGATTATTTTTGGATGATGGGTTGGTATTTGATGCTGTAGATAGCAGCGTAAACTGTTACCATAATGAGTGGTACTGGGGGAGATATAATGGTTTAGAATTTATTGCATAAATTCTCAAAGAACAAAGGGGTGTAAAGGGGTGTGTGGTTTAGGTGAATGTTGTTTTTCGAAAGAGTCTATTTCTTCTTTTAAATTCCGGTGGCCACCGATTCTTTGTCTTCCTATCGTGTGAAAGTAATTTCAGGTTAGTTGAAAGTGGGGATTTGTAGCGTTGATGATAAAATAAGGAGTTGGTGTTAGCGTTTGAAATTTTAAGCAGATTGCTTACGAAGAGAAGAAGGAGTATTTAAGAAAACGGGTTATGATGTTATGATGTGTTATATAAAGTTGAATTTGAAATGTAAATAGGTTATGTTTGGTTGAAGGGCTAGGAACGAAGAAGAAGTGGGTTAACTATATAACAGGGGAAAGAGTTAAAGAAATAGAATGGTTAATTAAATTGGAGTTGGTTTGGGGAAGATTTGAGGAACTGGGAGAAGTAAGGAAAAAGAGGGAATAGAGTAAGGGGATTTGGAGTAAAGATTTTTCCTTTAAAAGGAAAATTCTTTAATTAACATGGGGAGGTGTAACAGTATTGGGTATTATTGGGATCTAGTGGGAAACACAGATACAGCACGATTGAGCATTGAGACTGAAAGGGGGGGATGCTCAATCGTGACGTATTGGGTTGGCAAGGGCAGTTAAGATCCGGCCTTCAATGTAAGTGGAGTAAACATCCGATAGCCCAGCTGAGAAGACGCGGCCTGTCGTCTTGAGAATAAAATATAAAACTTTATACCAACTCGACTCTAGTTACTTCCTTTGACACTGTTAAAAAGCCGTAAGCTGAAGAAGGCAGAGATCCGGTATTCTACGGTGGAATTGGAGGCATTAAGTCTATTATTTTGTATGCTAAGGCTATTTAAGTTCCTCTTAGGTGCCCACTTCGTTGTACTCACTGATAATTCGCCATTGTTGGTGCTGAAGCAAGGTGCTCCGAAAAACCATCGTTTACAAAGATGGTGTCTTCTTCTTCAAGATTTCGACTTCGAAATCCGCCATATCAGAGGCACTGACAACATTATTGCGGATATTTTATCACGGCAAACGAATGCGCCAACAGAATAACATTTGGCACATCGACCATTTCGCCATACTAGAAACTGTGATATTTTAGTCTGTATCATATAACAGTGTAACTCTACACCTGCTAGAGTACTTTCATTTAGAAGTAATAACACCTCAGTGAATAGGTTACGTATGACACCCACGAACAGGATACTTTAAGAGCTATACTTTAAGAGCTATACTACCAATTGCCCAAGCTCTAGAACGATCCGAGCGAGAGCCATTAACTGTGTAATGATTTCAACCAGTGAACTGACTCTGAAAACTGTAAAAACACTTTATACGCGACATTGAGAACAGTCCATACTTGCTGTTGCTACGAGACTTTGCAAACAGCCGAAACAGAACTACGTCGACTACAACACTCAAGAGACAGCCATATTAACTTTTAACATTCATGGCACGACACACTAACAACAGGAGGACAACGCGCACATCATCGTTGGATTTAGTTACTTAATTAATTAATTAATTTAATATTAAATATGTATTATATTTGCATTGAATCATGTATATAAAATGTGTTAACCTGTAATTTGTACATATTCTACCATAATATTACAGGTGGTTCCATTCATAGGCTAAAGAACCTTCCTATGCAATTGTCTCTGTGTAAATTATAACCCATTTTTGAGTCATCGGACAAAAAGTACGTATTTTCTTAAAGGGCAAATATTGCCTATTCCATTTTTTCTAAGGGCAATACCACTTACCTCAACTTTAATTATATATTTTAACCAAATACTATTTTGAGTGAAAGGTGAGTGAATGACAGCGTGAATGAATTAAATGAGAGAGCGATATACTGAGCGGACAAATTGTACGCAAAACGTATTTATTTTAATTTGTCTGTGTCTTTCATGTAAATTGTAGTACTTGTCTAAATTGTTGATACATGTTTAGTAGTTAGTTTAATACTCTTAATTTAGGAGTTAGGATACTACATCTAAGCACCACTGCTTGGAATGCCTGATCATGCATTACACACATTGGAGTAATTCATGATTAAGGATATCCCAACTCGTGACGCTTGGAAATAAGCCACACATTCAGCACACACTTTACACAAAACTTAAAACTGAACACTATCAATTAAAATGCAGTCACTTTATTAGAAGCAGCAACTTATTAGTCAACACACTAACAAGCCAACAGGGACACATGTAGTCTGATGGGATAAAATAACAACGTAACTACATATTCAGCATTATACAACATACGAGAGTAAAAGTGTATTGAAATGCACACACAGATCAAGATTTGAAGGTGTACTTATTTAGCCAGGACTTTGGTCTTGTTAATCCTCTTTAATACAGAGGTTAATTGTCTTGGTATCAGTAGGATACTATGAGAAGGACGGGTTGTAGACACAACTAGTAAACGCCACGTAACTTCGGTCAGATAAGCATTTTTAAGGACACAGGAGAGAGAGTGCTCTCTTCACCAAATCAGAGAAGTGGTGTATGGGAGAATACATGAGTTTTGATGCCAGTATGTAGGTTACCAAGTTACTGTCCACCAAACTACAAACACCGACTTGATGTGATTCTGTGACAGAATTAGAGCAGAACTAATTACCCTATAACAACCCATCAAATCAGGGGAGAGGGGGGACTCCTGTCACAGCCTCACGGGATCCACAGTATCCAGTAACCCAACATGAGTAATAGATATTAGCCAAGGGCTACAACTCCCGCCCAAGGGAAAGAAGTAAGACCCTCGAAGGCCAGAGTAATCCAGAACCTTCTCGAAGGACTGGTCAGTGAGCCCACTGTCCCGTGGACACTGATGTGGCCCGCCTATTGCGGGGTCCACGAGGAACTCGAACAGAGTTACCACCCGTGTCGGATTGCGACACGTGTGAAACCGGCAGAGGACAGACGGACCATCGGAGAGGCAACAGGGCCTGCCTTAGAGGGACTCAATAGATTAGACCCATGTGTATTTGGGGTTCATAGACCCCCAAAGTATATGCTGTAAGTAAAGTATATGCTAGATAGTTTGCTTAGAATGTTTGTGATAACTATGTGTGATGATGTTAAACCTCTGTGATATGCAAATCAGTGCGGGCTTGTTAAACCCACTGCGCCAACGCACTGTATATTGAAATACAATAAATGTTAGATATTATATTTAACGGAGTTATTGTTGCCTGTGTGAGCCCGAGCTCAGATACCTAGACATGAGCTAGACGCTGACACTCATTAAAAAATGCCCGCCGGAAGTCGGAAGTGTCGTCCTACGGGTGGCAAACTAAAAATTGACACTACGCATTTACGTCCGAGTGAAATGTCTTGTCCGAATGTCTCTCGTGCTAGGAACAGCTCTGACTACCTAGTTTCCGAATGCCGCTCTTGTTCGGAACAGCTCTGACTAGGTAGTTTTCCGAATGTCCGTCGTGCCTGGACCAGCTCTGGCGGGCGCAACGACAAGCACATGTCCGCGTCGAAAACTCGCTGAGTGGATACCATCTGCAGACCAGTCTGGTTTGTGCGGGAACGGCCCGGGGTTAACGAAATGTCCAATATATCGAAGTGAGGAATTAAAGCAGCCATGAGCAGGACGTGACGATTCCCTCGGTGAGCCCAGTACCAGAGCATTATGTGTCGGCTCTGCAATTATGGAAGCCGCCCAGGATGGCGGAAAATGCATGGCCTGTCCCTGCCTTCCTTTGAGGGACGACCGTTGTCTTCGACTGCTCAAACTTGGCCAGGTCTGTGGACGGAACCGCAATAGTGAGAGTCTCCCAGGAATGCTACCTGGTCAAAAAAGCACGCTAAAAGCCGGATGTGTTGGCCTACGGGTTTCGGCCCAAGGGCGCATAACAGACACACCGCAATCACATCTGAAAAAACACTCCGGATGAACGAAAAGAAGAAGAAGAAGACAGACAGTGGGATCAATACCTTCTTGTCCCACATTTATTGAAAGACAAGATCAAGTGATTTGGTCATGTCGTTAGAATGCAACGTCATCAACTTAATCACTGGCCTTACATCTAAGATCATCTGCGACGAGGCCAAGAGGACGTCCAAAGTGAAAATGGAATGACGACATCATAGACATTGTACAGTCACACATAATTACACTATCCAGTTTCGCCCATCTGGCGCTGAAGCGCAAATTATTCCTCCCGCTTGACGGCAGAAGTGGAAGATCATGATAATGATAATGATGATGATGATGATGATGATGATGATGATGATGATGATGATGATGATGATGATGATGATGATGATGATGATGATGATGATGATGATGATGATGATGATGATGATGATGATGATGATGATAAGGGTTGCCATCTGTTCACCATATATTCTCCAGGATTCATCTTTAGATGCTCTAATTCAGTGGTTCTCAACCGGTGGGGAATTCCCCACCAGGGGGGAATTTTTGGGTTTCCGGGGGGGGGGGGGGGGGGGGGGGGGGGGAATGAAGATTATTTCAAGATTGCGTTAATACAAGAACCAATTACTTGATCTTGTTTGAAACCAGATGTCAATGAACAAGTGCGCTTACATATCAACTATCACCCATACTGACACATCCAAATATCATCTATTCCTCCCCACGACTCTTGACGGTAAAAATAGAAGATGATGGTTGATATTTCTAAATTCATTCTGTAGGACAGAAGCCGCATACATTAATTGTGTGACACTCTGGAAGTCGGGGTAGCGCACTAGCTTGCCTGTTGGCTCGTTTGAAAAACTTTCGAGACGGGGAATTCCCCGCAAAGATCTGAGCTGCCAGATCATCCCAGCTACATGGGTGCCAGGAGATTGTTTGGGAGGTAAAGACGTAATTAGGACCATATCGCCAGTCGAGTGCTGATTGGTCCTACAATATGGGACTATCATCATACACTCGGTGAGCGCGCTAGCGGAGTTGATAGTGAACTGCGCTGGGAATGTCGTGAGCATGCTCGGATGTAGGTTCCACGCCTGGGCTCGTCGCTGGCCAAAGTGAAGGAAAGAGTGGCCACCCATTCATCATGGCTCTCAGATCTACACAATTTGATGGCTCTACCACATCACAGACTCATGGCAGGAAACTGCTTCGCTACAATGTTATTTTATTTTATCATGCACTCAAATTGCCCATAAATATCAACTGGGGAACCTTGTGAGGCTATCAAGACAATTAATTAATAAATACACTAATACACACGTATTGCTTGTCACTCAAAGAAGTAGGGGTACGAATTAGAGACTAGATACGAATTATGTCCTTATGCGATAGTTGTGGGTTCATATTGATGATAGACCTGGCTACACTTGTTTTTGCAACAAGGCGCCGTCGTCATTGGAGGTGACAGGTTCGAATCCCGGTCGGTAACTATAGCTTTCAATGTTTATGTTGTCTAGTGTGTCGTCTAGTCTCTAATTCTGACACTTACTTCTATGAGCGCCAGACAATACGAGTGTATTTATTTACTCACATTGTCTCGTGACGTCAGCAAGAGTGTTTGACTTGTAACGTTTCTACAACACGAACACTGTGTAGCGTGTTTAACGTCCAACAATCAAGTCACGTGTTACAGCAGCACGCACCATCATCATTGTTACTGTGATTCCATGTACAAGTGGTACTTTAACAGACTCAGCGTCAAGCAAAAAGTCGGTTTGGACCAAACATTGCACACAATCAAAGAAACAGTTTTATCATGTAAATTCCCATTCTCTGAGCATTGAAACTTCGGAATATACAGCGAAACAAAACAGTGACATTCGTTCTAGGATATTCTGAAAAAGACCACAGAATTTCTGAACTAACAGCTTATCTGATTCAGTGCCACACAAAACGTAGATCTGGACCAAACATGATAGACAATAATATAAACAAGTATTATAATGTGGCTTTTCGTTCACTGAGTATAGAAACTGCGGAAGATACCACGAAACAAAACAAATGACACGGTGATCCGAGTATGGCAATATATCATCCTTCTGAGAAAATGGGAGGTCACATTTTTCGATATATTATCATGTGGCACTGGATGAGTTAACACCTGAAACGAGTTATTGGCATCACCACATGTCCAGTTAATGCTGAAGCTAGGGAGCAGAGGTCAACGCTGGACAAACAATAACACCAGAAACGTGCTAATGACATCACCACATGTACAGTTACTGCTGAAGCCAGGGAGCAGAGGAGAACGCTGGCCAAACACGATTGGCGCTGCCCAAACAAGAACATAAGATGGCACGCGCAACAGGCAAATTAAGAGAATAATCGAAATGACAAAGAGAACATTCAAGAATCACTTAAATTTAGAGCCATGAAATACTACGTGACTGCAACATTGTAGAGTGGTGTAGAAACTCGGTCTATTACTTACCGCATGGCGTATAGCATTGAGGTATTTGAAATGTCCGTCTTCTGACGATAGCAGTGAGTTTCTTCCATGGAAGAAAGAGATATAGAGAAGATCTAGACCACATCAACATAAAAAGAGGGTTACTGAAGGAAATAACAATGAGGAATATAAGGTAGTTTGGCCACATCGAATGTCGTAACAATGTACAAGCCATAATGATGTTCAGAGTTGAAGGGAAATAGCTAGATTACGTGGATAGAACTGGACATAATACATCCAGATCTGGTCAGAGTACAGCCTAGCAGAACGGATAACGTGGGCGTAGGATATACACTTCTACTTCTGCTGCCCCATATCCCGCATTGGGGCACAGGACGTCAACTAAACCACGTCCAGCTGTCCTTTTTTCTGCAGCCCCCTCCATGCCCTCCCAATGTTATTCACATATGTCTGTAATTCTCGTCTCCAAGTGTTTTTAGGTTCGCCTTGTGTGTTCCAGGCAAGGGAGTGTCTAGTTATATTGTCCTCAGAGTTTCTCAGTGTGTGTCCTATATTGTAGGTTCCAGACAAGAGAGTGTCTAGTTATATTGTACCCAGGTTTTCTCAGTGTGTGTGTGTCCTATCTTGTGGGTTCCGGACAAAAAAGTGTCTAGTTATAATGTCCTCAGATTGTCTCAGTGTGTGTCCTATCGTATGGGTTTCAGACAAGAGAGTGTCTGGTTATATTCTCCTCGAGTTTTCTCAGTGTGTCCTACCCAATGCCAGCGTCTTTCCCTCACCTCTTGGTTCACTTGTATTTGTCCAGTTCTCTCCATGAGCTCTACATTGGTGATTCTGTCTTACCATTTTATTTCTACTATTCTGCGCAGGAAATACCTAGTGTATGTTTATAGTTTATCAGTAATTCTTTTAGGAACCGTCTAAGTGAGGCATTATCAATTAGGCGGTTTCATTCGGTTTTATGCAAGCAGAAAGTGTTCGTTATAAATTTGAAATTACCCATGGGGATAACAGATGTTTCACATTCGAACACTACCTGCGACTATGTGTGTATGCGTATCTATGTGAGTGTATGTGTGTGTGTGTATTTGTGTATGCGCGTGCATGTGTGTATGTGTGTAAATATGTACTTATGTGTGTGTGTGTGTATATATGTATGTACGTGTGAGTACATGTGTATATGTGGGTGTATGTGTGTATGTATGTGTGCTTGTATGTGTGCTTGTGTGAGTATGTGTGTGTGCTTCTGTGTATGTATGTTTATGTGTGTGTATGTGTGCGTATGTGAGTATGTGTGTTTAAGTGTGTGTACATGTCTGTATGTACGTACGTGTGTGTATGGGTATGTGTGTACGTGTGTGTGTTAGTGTGTGTATGTGTGAGTATGTATGT
>JACEFZ010021377.1:0-36874 GCA_014155875.1 Cepaea nemoralis
TGATGAATGTGGGTATTATGGGTGCTCTACTTGTATGTGATGTCTGTGTTGTTTGTGCCTCTACTTGTATGTGATGATCTGTGTTGTTTGTGCCTCTACTTGTATGTGATGTCTGTGTTGTTTGTGCCTCTACTTGTATGTGATGATCTGTGTTGTTTGTGCCTCTACTTGTATGTGATGTCTGTGTTGTTTGTGCCTCTACTTGTATGTGATGTCTGTGTTGTTTGTGCCTCTACTTGTATGTGATGATCTGTGTTGTTTGTGCCTCTACTTGTATGTGATGTCTGTGTTGTTTGTGCCTCTACTTGTATGTGATGATCTGTGTTGTTTGTGCCTCTACTTGTATGTGATGTCTGTGTTGTTTGTGCCTCTACTTGTATGTGATATCTGTGTTGTTTGTGCCTCAAGCTAACAAATGATTGTCTGATTCATAGAGAAGAATGTCTTGTTACGTCTACGGCAGGCAGTAGACAGACATACATACATACACACATATGCATGTCCTCACACGCACATGTGTGCTCGCTCACTCACTCACTCACTCCCTCTCTCTCTCTCTCTCTCTCTCTCTCTCTCCCTCCCTCCCTCTCCTCCTCTTCTCTCTCCCCTCCCTCTCTCTCTCTCTCTCTCTCTCTCTCTCTCTCTCTCTCTCTCTCTCTCTCTCTCTCTCTCTCTCTCTCTGCCTCTCATGCCCAGTATTTTGCTGCAGATTGCAAATTTCTCTACTTCATTACTTCTGTTAATGTATTCAATACATTGTTCTTGTATTTACCTTGTGGTTTTGACAAGTGATCAAACAACACCTGTAGTTGGTAACATTTATAATTTTACTCTGTTGCTTTTTACCTTCAGCTTGTCGATCTGACCAGTTTGAATGTTCTGATGGACAGTGTATCTCTGGCCGTCAGCGATGTGACCGTTCAGTGGACTGTAGAGATGGTAGTGATGAAAGGGAATGCCGTAAGTACAACATTGGCTCGCTTGGGATGGGGTATTGCCTCTTTGAGCAGCTGGTTTCCTGTAACCCATTCATTGTTCTCTTCTTTGAGCCCACGCTGTAAGGTGTTGGTCATCATGCATGTCAACAGCCTCCTGTCTGTGCTGGTACAGTCCATGCCATACAGCTTTGATCTAGCTGTTTGTCTACATCCTTCTTCTGTAGAGCCCCATGAATGCAGTTTTGAAGTCATTGCTCTTTAAATGCTAGCCATCCTTGATTCCCTTTCGTACATCAGATCAGCTGTACATAACAATTAACAATTGCTTACATTCAGTGACAAATATATATTGCGTAAAATGTGCATCCATTATATAGCAAACCACACATGCATCTGATAGAAAACCAGTTTCCATAGATTGGTCTTTTATACCAAGAATAGCAAAACATTCTCCCTTGTTCCTTGCCTTGCCTTCTCAAAAACCCAGGAGGTAATTGGGAGCACCAATACTGACCACCTCCAACCGAGTACCTTGATTTGATTAATTGATTAACTAGAGCCAGCACATCACAGTACTCGGGACAGATCATTGATTAACTAGAGCCAGCACATCACAGTACTCAGGACAGATCATTGATTAACTAGAGCCAGCACATCACAGTACTCAGGACAGATCATTGATTAACTAGAGCCAGCACATCACAGTACTCAGGACAGATCATTGATTAACTAGAGCCAGCACATCACAGTACTCAGGACAGATCATTGATTAACTAGAGCCAGCACATCACAGTACTCAGGACAGATCATTGATTAACTAGAGCCAGCGCATCACAGTACTTGGGACAGATCATTAATTAACTAGAGCCAGCATATCACAGTACTCAGGACAGATCATTGATTAACTAGAGCCAGCATATCACAGTACTCAGGACAGATCATTGATTAACTAGAGCCAACACATCACAGTACTCAGGACAGATCATTGATTAACTAGAGCCAGCATATCACAGTACTCAGGACAGATCATTGATTAACTAGAGCCAGCACATCACAGTACTCAGGACAGATCATTGATTAACTAGAGCCAGTGCATCACAGTACTTGGGACAGATCATTGATTAACTAGAGCCAGCACATCACAGTACTCAGGACAGATCATTGATTAACTAGAGCCAGCATATCACAATACTCAGGACAGATCATTGATTAACTAGAGCCAGCACATCACGGCACTCAGGACAGATCATTGATTAACTAGAGCCAGCACATCACAGTACTCGGGTCAGATCATTGATTAACTAAAGCCAGCACATTACAGTACTCAAGACAGATCATTGATTAATAGAGCCAGCACATCACAGTACTCAGAACAGATCTTTTGATTAACTAGAGCCAGCACATCACAGTACTCAGGACAGATCATTGATTAACTAGAGCCAGCACATCACAGTACTCGGGTCAGATCATTGATTAACTAAAGCCAGCACATCACAGTACTCAAGACAGATCATTGATTAATAGAGCCAGCACATCACAGTACTCAGGACAGATCATTGATTAACTAGAGCCAGCGCATCACTGTACTCAGAACAGATCTTTTGATTAACTAGAGCCAGCACATCACAGTACTCAGGACAGATCATTGATTAACTAGAGCCAGCACATCACAGTACTAAGGACAGATCATTGATTAACTAGAGCCAACACATCACGGCTCTCAGGACAGATCATTGATTAACTAGAGCCAGCACATCACAGTACTCAGGTCAGATCATTGATTAACTAGAGCCAGCACATCATAGTACTCGGGACAGATCATTGATTAACTAGAGCCAGCACATCACAGTACTCAAGACAGATCATTGATTAACTAGAGCCAGTACATCACAGTACTCAAGACAGATCATTGATTAATAGAGCCAGCACATCACAGCACTCGGGACAGATCATTGATTAACTAGAGCTAGCACATCACAGTACTCAGGACAGAGCATTGATTAACTAGAGCCAGCACATCACAGCACTTGGAAGAGATTATTGATTAACTACAGCTGGCACATCACAGTACTCGGGATGCTTCCGGTCACCAACATGGCGGTTAGGCGTTGAACCCTTAAGGCCTGTGGCCTGTTTATGCTTGTAGCTACGGTTTGCAATCGCATTTTACTCATGTTGGACTGGTAGTACATGGTTCCGTCGCCCTGCTACTGAGTGAGTGCGTGAGCGACACTGTGAGCTGTGAGATTTGCGTGGAATGCTTTTACATCTGTCCTGTACAGTGACCTGCATGTTCGGAACAATGGCTACCGGCTGTTGCTGAATTGACTGAGTTGCCTTTTCGGTTCACGAGTGCATTTTTCAGGAGACTCCTGGGAGTCGACGCTGAAACTGTGGAGTTTGTGCTTCGTGCGACGCTTTCGGTGGGTTGCTCTGCAGTAAAAGACCAAGCCATGTGAGAAAACTCAGGTCAGTGAGGTCTTTCGGGTGACTACCGAGTCCATCGACGATGAACTGTAGTTTTCGTGGATGAATTTTGTGTTGGCATTCTGGCGGCAGCATTATGCACAGTGTACCTGTGCGGGCTGTTGGATTGCTGAGACTCCTGTCTTTTCCACTTTTCACATTAGACAGTGGGGAGCATTTTGTGTGATATTCACTGGCACAGGAATGGAGCATAATGGGGACGACCCATTGCCGTGAAGTTGGAACCTCGGCTAACTAACTAATTAAGTACTTGGGACAGATCATTGATTAACACCAGCACATCACAGTACTCGGGACAGATCATTGATTAACTAGAGCCAGCACATCACAGTATTCAGGATAGATCATTGATTAACTAGAGCCAGCACATCACAGTACTCAGGACAGATCATTGATTAACATCAGCACATCACAGTACTCTGGACAGATCCAGTAGTCCTCTAGGCTGAAATATCACAGTACTTGGGACAGATCTAGTGTTCCTCTAGGCTGAATCAGCACATCACAGTACTCAGGACAGATCCGGTGATCCTTCTAGGCTGTATCAGCTCATCACACCAATGGTCCCTCTAGGTTGAATCAGCACATCACAGTACTCGGGACAGATCCAGTGGTCCTCTAGGCTGAATCAGCATATCAGATTTTTTACCCTTAGTACACCTATTGTTTGCTCAGCACACAAGCAGATACGTTTTAACAATATTGATCCCATAGTCAAATGTAGACTTGCTGACAACTTGAATACCAGTAGATCACAAAATGAAATCTTCCCTCATGACACTCTACAACAGTTTAGTGCCAATACAGGACACACCCATTTCTTGTCTAACAATTGTAGAAGATAGCTGTAGAAGGTTTGTGACATAATTAGTTAGTGTGATATTTTATCCAAAAAAAATGTAGAAGATATCTATAGAAGGTCTGTGATACATTCAGTTAGTATGTTGCTTTGGTGGTGAAGGCTAGTAGGGGACTTAATGCATTGAGGGCGATGGCAGCAAATGGGGGTAGATCAGAGGATGCTTTAAAGGCTCTTTCAGCAGTTAATAATTTCTGTCATTGAGTATGGTTTTGGGCTGCTGAGTATCAAAGAGCCAGCTTGAAAGGTTGGAGCGCATACAGAATGCTGCCAGGAAGGTAATCTTGGGGTGCACAAAGGACTCACAAATTATATATGCATGAGGCATATCCTGGCGCTACCAACAATGACAGATGGGCATAGGGTCCTTCAGGCCAAATGGTACCTGAGAATTGCTGCAGATAGGGATCACGCGCCTGCATGAAGCCATGGATATGGTCAACGGTCATAGACTAAGACAAGGCAGGTCCTGGATGGCACAGGCAGAAATATCTATACGTCAGGTGTATGATCTGGAGACCATAAATAGTGAAAAAGAGTGGGTTGAAGTTCCAGAAGACATGACAGACTGCCACAATGTAATAGTTGTCAGAAGTGGGGGTGTGCCACCGCCTAGTTGAACGTATTATTCACTGGCTAGCAACCCCAAATAGTCAGAAATTGACTAGGGACAAAATCTATATGGCTGAACTACAGATTAAGCCCATGAATATCAAGAGTACAGCTTACAAGTGGCTCATTAACAAAAATGAAATTAGCTATTCTTAATATTCACCAAGGAGTGGGAAGGAGAAGGTTAGATGAGCTAGATTTAAGTCTACGAATTGATTACTAGCTCAGTGCAGGTTTTTCTCCCCTGACTGTTTCCCCTCCCTGGAAATAATCCCCCACCAATTGCATCCCTTGGAAAAACAAATGTATAACAACTGAACTAAGAGTTAAAACAAACTACAATCATTTATTGTCTATCATTAATAATTACACAAATAATGGTTGTCAATATGATGAGGATGAGATCATATGAAATACAACATTTAATAAAATACATAACTCGTAAATTTCTTGTATCCTGTCTGGATCTGTGGTCCAGATCAGCCTCTATGTTCAGATCAGCCATTCAGCTGGACGGTGTTCAGAACAGTAGTGTTCCATCCTGTCTCCCCTAGTTCCTCCATTATCAAAGCATGGGAAAATCTGGGCTCCAGTTGAGGGCTTAGAAGAGATAATGAAGAATGTGTATTATCTAGTTCTCATCGGCACCTTGCCGTCTTGACTAGACGATAGTTTGTGCTTAATAACTTTTACCCATGGCAGTAGCGAATGTGACTAATAAGGCCAATTCATGCTGTAAATGTTCGTTCATTGTGGGTGCATATGAACACGTGGTCATTTCCACCATCATGCACCATTTTATGTCTCACACGCATGGTGTGTGACTTATCTGCAATAATTGTATCCTTTGTCTTTATTCCATTTCTGATGTTTGCCCTCCATGCATCACGTTCAGCTGTGACTTGCTCCCAGTGTGCATTATCAATGCTGATATCAATCATGTCCCACTTACACACATCTTTGTATCACAGTAGAGGCCGACCCTGAGATCTGTTACCCATCTGTAATTCACCAAAAAAGATGTCCTCTGGTATTCTACCTATCATCCATCCTCCTAAGATGTCCTATCCATCTAAGTCTGCGAAGACTTGAGCATGGAATAAACCATCACACAACCTCATCTTTCCAATGCTTCAGTATTTGTGATTTTGTCTTGCCACTTAATACCAAGAATTCTTCGCAGACACCGCATATGAAAGCTGTTTAAACATTTCTCTTGGTGTGAGTAAGTTGTCCAGGTTTCACTGCCATAAAGAAGAGTACTAAGGACACATGCTTGATAGACAAGGACTTTTGTTTTGGCAGTAAGCTTCCTGTTCTCCCAGACTCTTTTTCTTAACCTGTTCATTCCGGATAATGATTTCCTGATCTAGAGATAATTTGCTATTTACCACTGATCCTAGATATGTATAATTGTCTACTATCTCTAGTTCGACGTCGTCAATAAAGATTGATGGTACCCCATGTGCACCTTGTGACATAATCTGTGTCTTCTTTTTTCTAATTGTTAAACCAAATTCAGAATAAGCATTGGAGAATGCAGATAGTAGACATTGTAATTCTTCCTCAGAGTGGGTCATAACTGCAGCATCATCTGCAAAAAGCAACTGTATGATCAGTAGTCTCCTAATCTTGGTCTTGGCCTTTAATCTCTGAGCACTGTAGAGACCGCCATCTAAGCGTGAGTGAATGTATATACCACCATCCTGATCACAAAAGGAATAGTTCAGTAGAAGTGAAAAGTATATTCCAAAGAGGGTTGGAGCTAGTACACAACCTTGCTTAACTCCACTTTTCATTTCAAACTCTTCAGAAGTTGCACCATAAACTTGATTATACCCTTCATGCCTGTGTGGAATGATTCCACAATGGACAGAAGAGTTGGTGGGCAGCCAATCTTCTTTAGTGCCTTGAACAGACCCTCACAACTGACCAAATCAAATGTTTTTGTGAGGTCGATGAAGGCAATAAACAGTGGTTGATTCTGTTCATGGCATTTTTCTTGCATTTGTTGCAATGAGACTATCATATCAATGGTAAACCGATTGGGGTAGACTTGATCTCATAGGACTTGAAGTCTGCGCAGAACAATTCTGCCAAATACTTTTCCAACAATACACAGAAGTGAGATACCCTATAGTTGTTGCAGTCGCTCTGATCGCCCTTGTTCTTGTACAGTGTTATGATGCTTGAATCTTTGAAATCCTATGGGACTTATCCTTCGCACCAGCATAGCTCTATTAGCTGGTGGATCTGTAGAGTGAGTGTGTTTTGCCCACTCCTGATAACCTCTATTGGAATCCCATCCTTACCTGGAGCCTTGCCAGATGCAAGTTAATTTATAGCACACATAACTTCTGTTATGGTGGGAAGTGTGTCCAGGTGGTCAAGAGTTGGTACAGCCTCTGTGGCAATGAGGGCATCATCCGCTAGTTTGGTCTCACTTGAGTAAAGCTCCAAATAGTGCCCATCTTTCCATCTGCTGTTTCTTATCAGTTATGATTTCTCCAGTTAAGGTTTTCAATGGTGCACTTCTTTTGATCACTGGACCACAGGCTTTCTTTATGCCTTCATACATGCTTCTGATGTTTCCCTTATCACTTGCGATTTTAATGGACTCACATAACTTGATCCAATAATCATTTTCACACTGCCTGGCAGCCTTTTGCACATCCTTCCTAGCTTGCTTTAGCTCACTCAGAGTGTTACACGTTGGTCTTTCCTTGTTTCTTAAGATAGCTATCTTCGTCTTATCAAACAAGGGCTGCAGAGTCTCGCTGTTTGCCGCAAACCAGTCCTGCCTCTTATGATCCACAGTGCTGTAAATCCCTACGGCAGTTTTATGAAGAGTTTCCTTAAGTTAACCCCAATTTCACTTACTGTACAGTTTTCTTGTGCATCAGTGAAAGCGTCTTCAAGTTGCTGTTGAAACTGAAAGCACTTTTCAGGATCATGAGTGTTAATAATATTAATCCTGGGGCTAGATTTGTGTTTAGCTGTGTAGATTCTCTTTGGTCTCAGTCTAACCCTTGCAATAACCAAAGGATGATCCGTATCACAGTCAGCACTGTAGTAACTTCGAGTCAATGATAGATGGTTCAGATGTTGTCTCTGTGTGATTATGAAGTCCAGCTGGTGCCAATGGCCGGATCTTGGATGTTTCCATGTGACCTTGTGCAGCTCGTTTGTTTTAAAAAAGGAGCTTGTAATACATAGGTCACTTCTGGTGCAATGCAGCGTCACTTCAAAGGTCACAGATTGTGAGAATTGTATGGATATTTTGCCCTGGCCATGCAGGGGTGCGGGGGAATGAACAGGTTGATAGGCTGTCAGAGTATGCACCTCTTGGTGGTAGATTGCCTATGGACAAGGGGGAGGTGGTCATGCATATGTGGGACCAGGTGGAGAAGGCGGGGGAACAGATTGAGAAAATGAGAGATGCAGAAAGAATGAGATTGGGGGGGGGGGGTGTCATTAGGAGTTCTGGAAGAATCTCAAAACTGAGACTGAAGACCAGGAGAACTTTAAATCAGGTAGCAGTGGGAACAATTAGTAGTATGACTCCTTGCTGGTTGTTGAATGAGGTGGTGGAGGACATATGGGAATGTCCTGAGTACAGTGATGTCAGTTCTTAACTCAACTCAACTTTATCAACAAACAAATGTAGAAGATATCTGTAGAAGGTATGTGACGTAATCAGTTAGTGTGTTGTTTTATCAACAAACAAATGTAGAAGATATCTATGGAAGGTATGTGACGTAATCAGTTAGTGTATTATTTTATCAACAAACAAATGTGGAAGATATCTGTAGAAGGTATGTGATGTAATCAGTTAGTGTGTTGTTTTATCAATGTAGAAGATATCTGTAGAAAGTCTGTGATGTAATCAGTTAATGTGTTATATTATTAACAAACAAATGTAGAAATCTGTAGAAGGTCTGTGATATATTCAGTTAGTGTGTTGTTTTATCAACAAACAAATGTAGAAGATATATGTAGAAGGTCTGTGATGTAATCAGTGTGTTATTTTTTGCACAAAAAAATGTAGAAGATATCTGTAGAAGGTCTGTGAGGTAATCAGTTAGTGTGTTATTTTATCCACAAACAAATGTAGCAGATATCTGTAGAAGGTATGTGAGGTAATCAGTGTGTTATTATTATCCACAAACAAATGTTGACAATATCTGTTGAAGGTATGTGATATGTTTAGTTAGTCTGTTATATCTCTGAAGGTATGTGATCCATGCAGTTGTCTGTTCATTATATCAATAGCATGTCTGGAAAATGAATTCACTTGTGGAGATGGACAGTGTATCTCATCTAGTCGAGTATGTGATGGGACAGTTGACTGCAGGGACTCCAGCGATGAACACTCTAACTGTGGCAAGTACTCTAGTCTATTTATGTGTATGTTTTCCTGTCTCTCTTATCTGTATTGTTATTCTATGAGATCTTATTATTGGTTGATGATCATTATTGCACCACCATCACTACTACTACTATTACTACTGTGTGTTGCCGGGGCCCATAAGGGAAGCAAAGAATAGCAACACTGCAGCCTACCACACATGTCGTAAGAGGCGACTAAGGAGGCTTGATGGTTCTGTCACCCTGCTACTGAGTGAGTGCGTGGCGCGACACTGTGAGCTGTGAGTTTCATGTGAAATGCTTTTGAATCTGCCTGAGGTATTTTTGGAATGTGACTGCATGTTCGGAGTGATGGCAGTAGCTATGTCCCAGAGTTGACCGGTTTTTGCCTTATGCAGAAATGCGTGGCTGCTGCTCTTCTGGTTGACTGCCACTACCATCGACGATGAACTGTATTTCGTGGACTGTGTGGGTGAACATCTAGGAAACATCCAGATGGGAAAATGACTGCCAGTTCCATCAGAAATGAACTGGGTATTTTGTGGGGGACTATTGTGTTGACATTCTGGCGGCGGCATTATGCACAGTGTATCTGTGCGGGCTGTTGTTTGTCGAGACTCCTGTCTTTTCCACTTTTCACATTTGGGCAGTGGGGAGCGTTTTGTGTGATATTCACTGGCACAGGATCGGAGCATAATGGGGACGACCCGTTGCTGTGAAGTTGGAACTGCGACTAACTAACTAACTAACTTACTACTGTTACTACCACAATGCTACCACACCTATTGTACTATGATTATAATTATTATTTTTATTTGTATAATTGTGTCAAATGTCTTGTAGTTCAAATTATGATATTAATTTACTGCATGTTATCGCATATAGCAGATGATGTTGTGTTTGTGTTCTGGTCTCTGTGTTAACTACCATGCTTTCTTTATCTGCAGGGTTTGAATGACAGTTTCTGGGTCATGTCAAGATTACATTAGATCATTTCTTTACTCCCCCCATGCCCCCTCCAGATAAACTAATTACTTCTTTATATATTTTGTTGTTTCCAGCACGATGTAGGAGAAATGAATTTGAATGCAATGATGGAACTTGCATTGACCGCCGGAATAAATGTGACCGCAGTCCACAGTGCCCTGACTTCTCAGATGAATTTAACTGCAGTAAGTTCAATGGTTGTCTCATGTGTTTCTGTCTGCTCAAGAGAGAAAGTGAAGATGAGTTTAACTGCAGTAAGTGCAATGGTTGCTCCTGTGTTTCTGTCTGTTCAAGGGAGAAGGTGAAGATGAGTTTAACTGCAGTAAGTGCAATGGTTGTCTCATGTGTTTCTGTCTGCTCAAGGGAGAAAGTGAAGATGAGTTTAACAGCAGTAAGTGCAATGGTTGTCTCATGTGTTTGTCTGCTCAAGGGAGAAAGTGAAGATGCAAGCAAAGTCAGTCTTAGATTGATTACACGGAACAATAGACAGACCATGGCAATGTCACACTCATGCAAGTTGCTGAAAGTGAGGGACAGTGGAAGATCATGACGATGAATGCATCCTCACGGCAGCCCAGCAACACAACCGATGGGCTTGTGTGAAGACAGAAGGGACATTGGGAGACTGTGACTATCAACACATCCTCCATGGAGCTGTTGTGTATCTGCAGCTGGGAGTCACAGTGGTTAACTCACTCGCTGACCAAACAGTGGTCTGACATCATTGACCAGCAATGATAGCATTACATGATCTTTCTGACCAGCAATGATAGCATTACATGATCTTTCTGACCAGCAATGATAGTATTACATGATCTTTCTGACCAGCAATGATAGCATTACATGATCTTTCTGACCAGCAATGATAGTATTACATGATCTTTCTGACCAGCAATGATAGCATTACATGATCTTTCTGACCAGCAATGATAGCATTACATGATCTTTCTGACCAGCAATGATAGCATTACATGATCTTTCTGACCAACAATGATAGCATTACATGATCTTTCTGACCAGCAATGATAGTATTACATGATCTTTCTGACCAGCAATGATAGCATTACATGATCTTTCTGACCAGCAGTGATAGTATTACATGATCTTTCTGACTGTGTTGTGACTGAGAATATATGAAGCCTAACACTTGACTGTGCAGTACTGTCAGAATCTCCCCGAGTTGCTGAGGTTGATCGCATCTCCAGAGGTACTAAGGTACCGGGAGAATCTCCCCACTTTGTTGAGGTTGACAAGTTCTGCTAAGGTATTGGTAGAATCTCCCCATCTTGTTGAGGTTGACAAGTTCTGCTAAGGTACTGTTAGAATCTCCTCATCTTGTTGAGGTTGACAAGTTCTGCTAAGGTACTGTTAGAATCTCCTCATCTTGTTGAGGTTGACAATTTCTGCTAAGGTACTGTTAGAATCTCCTCATCTTGTTGAGGTTGACAAGTTCTGCTAAGGTACTGGGAGAATCTCACCATGTTGTTGAGGTTGACAAGTTCTGCTAAGGTACTGGGAGAATCTCACCATGTTGTTGAGGTTGACAAGTTCTGCTAAGGTACTGGGGGAATCTCACCATGTTGTTGAGGTTGACAAGTTCTGCTAAGGTACTGTTAGAATCTCACCATGTTGTTGAGGTTGACAAGTTCTGCTAAGGTACTGTTAGAATCTCCTCATCTTGTTGAGGTTGACAATTTCTGCTAAGGTACTGTTAGAATCTCCTCATCTTGTTCAGGTTGACAAGTTCTGCTAAGGTACTGGGAGAATCTCACCATGTTGTTGAGGTTGACAAGTTCTGCTAAGGTACTGGGAGAATCTCACCATGTTGTTGAGGTTGACAAGTTCTGCTAAGGTACTGGGAGAATCTCACCATGTTGTTGAGGTTGACAAGTTCTGCTAATGTACTGGGAGAATCTTCCCGATGTTGTTCATGCTCGATGTCCTTGAGTAGCTCTATGCCCCTTTGTTCCCTGTAGGGTAACCTATCATAGACAATCAATAAGAATGCATGTGACCAATGACAGGTACACAGTGCTATAATCAGTGGTCTTTAGCAGACTTCTACAGACTTCAGTATGAATAAATTAGTAGTTGAAACAACAGCCGTTCTGTCTGATCTGAAGTGAAACATTCACCAGCAAGCTTCTTGGGCCTGTACAGGAAACAATAGTTATACTCTAACCTACCAAGCAAGTCGTAAGAGGCTAATAAGTTTTGACATGAAGCTCGCAATGGTGTGGGTCTGGCATCCTCATCCCATAAAGAACTTGACTGCAGAATCCAACCTGCCACGAACGCCTTCAGGGCAGGGTTTAGCATTAGATGGCTTTGAGCGCTTGCCCCATTATGAGATCCAAGACAACAGAATAGAGGGTCAGTAACATTGGAAGTAATATAGCTTGCAGTGAATTGTGCACGTACATCTCCTGTGTTCATTTTAGCTTGCAACACTGCAGAATTCAGCACATACATCTCCTGTGTTCATTTTAGCTTGCAACACTGCGGAATTCAGATGTGGCAATGGTCAGTGTGTGCCACGGGATGCATATTGTGACCAGACACAAGACTGCTTTGATGCTACAGATGAAATCAACTGCCGTAAGTTGTGTTTTTGTAAACCCACATGGAGTCACAACACTACAGATTCATTCTTGAGTATGCTAGCACACAACACTACAGATTCATTCTTGAGTATGCTCGCACACAACACTACAGAATCACCCATTACTGTACTGGCACACAACACTACAGATTCACTACAGATTCATCCATTACTGTGTTAGCAAACAACACTACAGTTTCATTCTTGAGTATGCTAGAACACAACACTACAGATTCACCCATTTCTGTGATAGCACAGGAGACTACAGATTCACCCATTGCTATGCTAGAACACAACACTACAGATTCACCCATTACTGTGATAGCACACAATACTACAGATTCAACCATTACTGTGATAGCACACAACACTACAGATTCATCCATTACTGTGCTAACACACAAGACCATGTGCTTCTGGATATGCGGTGTGATATTTGACAGCTACAGACAGTTCACTTTACTTCACTCTTCTCTCCCCTAGCCAACACCAGGGTTCTCAGATACCACTTATTCTACCAGTATACAGCTGTGTTATTTCTCAGAATGTGTTGTGTTCTCAGAATATGTTGTGTTATTTCTCAGAATCTGTTGTGGTGTCTCTCAGAATCTGTTGGAGTGTTCTCAAACTGCAATATTGTACACTTTGTGGTTATGTTTGATTGTTTCTGTTGCAGCTGTGACTTGCAGAGTAGACCAGTTTACTTGTGAAGATGGTGAATGCATCGATCTCCGAAGGGTTTGTGATAGGAGAACTGACTGCCGAGACCGCTCAGATGAACAGAACTGTCGTATGTATTGTTTGTATTCCAGTATTAATAAATTTGCAAGTCTTGACACATATTCTGTAAAACTTGTTAACAGAATTCATGTGGCAGGCAGTCAGAACACTTGTAACTAGCACAGTTCATATATTTGACTGTTATGTTCACAGTTCATGTTTCAGGCAGTCAGAACACTTGTAACTAGCACAGTTCATATATTTGACTGTTATGTTCACAGTTCATGTTTCAGGCAGTCAGAACACTAGTAACTAGCACAGTTCATATATTTGACTGTTGTGTCACATAGGTCATGCGTCAGGCACTTGTATGCTGTATCTTTTGCTGATGATTGCGCTCTATATGCCAACTCAGAGGCAGACATGCAACACAACGTTTCAGCTTTCTCGTATGCCTGTGTCAACTTTGGGCTCAATAATAACTTGGAGAAGAGAGACTGTCGTTATGTACTAGCCAGCTAACATCTAGGTAGTCATGTAGACACAGACAGAATATGAAACTAACATCTAGGTAGTAATGTAGACACAGACAGAGATATGAACTAACATCTAGGTAGTAATGTAGACACAGACAGAGATATGAAACTAACATCTAGGTAGTAATGTAGACACAGACAGAGATATGAACTAACATCTAGGTAGTAATGTAGACACAGACAGAGATATGAAACTAACATCTAGGTAGTAATGTAGACACAGACAGAGATATGAAACTAACATCTAGGTAGTAATGTAGACACAGACAGAGATATGAACTAACATCTAGGTAGTAATGTAGACACAGACAGAGATATGAAACTAACATCTACATAGTAATGTAGACACAAAGACAGAGATATGAACTAACATCTAGGTAGTAATGTAGACACAGACAGAGATATGAAACTAACATCTAGATAGTAATATAGACACAGACAGAGATATGAAACTAACATCTAGGTAGTAATGTAGACACACAGACAGAGATATGAAACTAACATCTACATAGTAATGTAGACACACAGACAGAGATATGAACTAACATCTAGGTAGTCATGAAGATACACAGACAGAGATATGAAACTAACATCTACATAGTAATGTAGACACACAGACAGAGATATGAACTAACATCTACGTAGTAATGTAGACACACAGACAGAGATATGAAACTAACATCTACATAGTAATGTAGACACACAGACATAGATATGAAACTAATATCTAGGTAGCAATGTAGACACACAGACAGAGATATGAACTAGCATCTAACATCTTTTGCTGATGATTGCGCTCTAAATGCCAACTCAGAGGCAGACATGCAACACAATGTTTCAGCTTTCTCGTATGCCTGTGTCAACTTTGGGCTCAATAATAACTTGGAGAAGAGACGACTGTCGTTATGTACTAGCTAGCTCCAGGGATTAATCACACTGAGCGAATATCAAAGTGAATGGTCATAGACTAAGTGTTATGAACAAATTCACCTATCTTGGCAGCACTGGTCACAAGCTGCCATAATTGATGACGAAGTGAATGCAAGAATCTCCAAGGCCAGCGCGACCTTTGGCAGACTGTACAAAAATGTTATTATTCCTTGCTCACTTGCTGGACCCTGGCACCAATCAAGCCATGTTTTATGTGGCCACAGTAATCTTTCTGTTTGATAACATGTCTGTACACAAGCCTCCAAATTCTTCTTTAGTTTTTGTGAAATGGTCCATGATGCACATCTGTAACACAGAATACTGCAATATAATGAAATGATACAAGTATCAATTTGCTTATCTAATGTTCCATGTATGAATTTGCTTTACTGATAATTCATAAATGCATTTGCTTAACTGTATCATAGTGTATACTACGATGAGAATATACCAAAGTAGATACCATTAGACTTCCTGAGAACAGAAAATCTAATCAATGCAGAAGAAGTGACCAAATGGCTCGCAATTCTAGACTTATGATTTCAAAAGGTCCCAGAGCTGGTCAAGACTTCTAACAGTGCCAGGTGGGAAAGAAATTGTACTTAAGATAAAGAGGGTACACCAAAGGATTCTTGCTACTCTGCCTGGATAATAATTGACCCCCCAAATCTGCTTCACTCTCACTAACAAGGAGATAAACAGATTAACATAAGAGTCACAAACCTTTTGCTTCATCTATCAAACTGATTATACTAATATTAATTATTATGATAACAAACGAAGTTTGGTTAAAATGGAAAATTACACAACTAGTTTTATTACTAAAACATACTGTGAGAGATTCCACGGGCTGCTGCCCTGACAAGAATAAGGGTTTTACAATTGCCCTGTTATCTAAAGTTCTAGTGAAGGTTATTAAGACTTGTCCGGCTCTTCTCTAATTGGTCCAATCCTGCTAACATATAATCATAGACAGTAGTAATTTGGCCTGAATTGTTTATACTCTAGTTGAATATCTATGGTGGTGTGAGGCCTATGGGTGACAGGGCCATTTATCTGTTGAGTCGTCTCCTCCTGGCTGGCAAGTGGTATGTCGAATCTCATCTCAACTTCTCCTCCTCAGGAAATTGGCTTTAAGTTAATTAATATTGCATTCCAAGAAAGTTTTTTCTTGAGTCTAATTTTGTAGACACACTGTCCAAATATGTTATAGCTTAATGGGTGCGGCAAGGGCACTTAGCATAAGTTTGATCTTGAGAACTATCATAGGATGAAATATATGTGTGGTGAGTTTTTCCAGTCAAGACTCTTGACTAGTCGAGTATTGATGCTGGTGCATAAATCCTTCAACATGTAGTGATCGGCACCTATCAGTTGGAGGAGAGTACCACTGGGTTTCACTAAGTTGTTTTCTCAAACAATTAGGCTAAACGAGAGCCACATGAATTTCGCTATAGATACTGTAATTGTGTACTACTAGCTCAGTTGATGCGGTACCTCCGTCTATCATTAGGGTTTTTGATCAAAATGACAGAATTAAAGCTTTCTTGGCCAGACTGGAAGCAATCCGTCCGACTTCCTATGTCGCCAAGTTTTCTCAGACCAAAACTGAGAAAATTTCTCAGCCAAATCTGTAGGTTTGGTGGGGTACACTAATTTGTACATTCCAACTTTACAATTACTCTAGTCTAACATACATACACATCCAAAATTAGTAGTATCGATGAAGAGTACATTATGTTGGTCTATCCCGATTCAAGCAAAGCCAGAGGGGATTCCAAGACTTTGTCACATTAACCCATAATTCAAGTGCAATTTTCCGTATCCTGTTATTTATGAACACATTTACTGACTCATTCTCTCAGACCATATTTTATATTAACCCACTCGGTTCAGGTCATTCCTTTAACTCTCTAGCTCAGAACCCAGTAGATTACAATGGTGCATTAAATCCTTCTGCTTGAGATAGCAAGTACTTGACCTCCATCTGTTCCTGATTTGTGTTACTTTAATCTCAAGCCGGTCTCCCTGGCGAGAGGGTTAACGACTTTCTCTGTAATCCTGTATATTCACTTGAGGAAATCAGCTGCGTGAGATTCGGTAGCATATCACGTTGTGTTGGCTACTTGCGGGGTATGTGAGCCGGTCGCTCAGAAAGCAATGGCAAACTACTGAGCGTAATCTTGCCAAGAACATCAACAACAGCTGAGAAATGCTGGTGTTGACTGCAACATCCTGTAAGGGATATGCAACTTTAAAAATAAATCTCATTGGCTACTTTAACTTCCTTCTCTTGGAAGAAGTTGCTTTAACTCCTTGTCACCCAGACACTCATTGCTGTAAATTAGCAACTGTCTGGAACATCAAGAGTTAACCCTTTACAGGGCAGACGCTTGTCCGTTTTCTAGCCCTGAACGGGCAAGATTTTTTCAGGTTCTGTAAAAATTTCGGGTCGCGTTAGTAAAAACATCACAAATAAGGTGTTAGTCAACCGATTTTAGTTAAATAAACAACACAATGAAGGGAAAAGCATGCAGAATATGTTACTCACGTGATTGTTGCCGGTAATCCATATATGAACACAAATATTTACAAAATACGGCATGTTGTTTGTGATTTTCCGTCATCTATACGCAATTTACAAACCATTTTCAGAATCATAATCACTTTCTTTAAAGTCCTGACTCACGACTGCTAATGCAAAGTAACGCTTTGCACTGATATTTAGCTCCGATTAATAATCAACTTCGTGCCCTTTAATGTCATTTAAATTGAACAGAGCGAAATCTCGGCTATCACTTGAAGAATCGCCGAAATCCATTTTGAAAAACAGCGTAAAACTATCAAAACAAGTCCGTAAAAGTCTGTTCAAAGTCATTGTAGCGCGTTTACAAATGGCGGCCACGTTGTCAAGCTATGGGCGAAAGTGAAAGTAGCCGACGGAAGTGTCGGAAAGCCGAGAGATCGCGTTTTTACAATGCATAATAGTATCGGCCGGAATCGGACGTTACGCTCGTATTTAGAGACCGGCCGGTAACGGACGATATGCCTTGTAAAGGGTTAACTAATACCATTTGACATCAGGTTTGTACAGGAGTGTCTGACATCCCAGTCAATGATTGTTGTGTCTCCTCTCCACAGCCACATGTGCACCATCAGAGTTTACCTGTGCTAGTGGTCAGTGTATCTCCAACTCCCAGCGCTGTGACAGACGCACTGATTGCCCCGATGGAAGTGATGAAAGAAATTGCCGTAAGTTTTCATGGTCTTACCAGATCTTATCATGCCAGCTCAGTGGCTCTTCCATTACATTTGTGTGATGGCGTAATGGTCCATGATGCACATCTGTAACATGGCATACTATTGCATAATGAAATCATTTGAGTATGAATTGGCTTATCTCTAGTTTCATGTATGAATTTGCTGAACTTATTTTTCATGAATGCATTTGCATAACTCATTCCAGATGGTTTCCCAGCAGAGTTTGTTGAAACTAATATAAACGGGACAACTGAAATACTAGGCACTACGTTTTTTCGGTTGCCGAACTTTACCGAAGATTTTTTGCGGTAACTTTCGTTTTCTTGTTTTTGTGTCTCCAATTTAATGAGGTTTAGAGTACTCCTGATGTTAAATTCCCTGATTATTTCAAGATCGAGTTAAAACAGACACTGATTACTTGATATAGGTTTTCCCACTCCATTTTGCGTTGTACCTTTCTGGCAATTTGGGAATCCTTGTTATACCGGAGAACCAGGCTACCTATGCTAAGTTGTAAGTAAACCCATAAATACCGTTTTATTAGATGTATTACATCGTTATTCTATGCATTATTAGATTTAGCATCCATTTTTATGTGTATGTTGTAATTTTCGACCATTTAAGTTGGCAATCAATGTCACACTGAAATTATGAAGATCGCATGCTATAATGCAGTATTTCAATGGCCGGAGATGGCAGTTTTACTTCAGCTAGGAACATTTAATATTGTTATGGAGTATTCAGAGCGATTAACATGATAATGAATGCATGTGTACATTCAACACCCATTATTGTATGTATGTGTAATTTTTCATCACTCTTCAAGAACAAGATCATTGATAATTTTGCATCTTTCCAACGGGACTTCTTTTGTCAAAATGCATCTACGCCAGCGGCCTTCACGTTGACAAGACAGTGCATGCAGTCATACGCCGTGTCTGATGTCATCACAGCATGGCGTGGAGATGTGTATATCTGTGTGTGTGAGTATATGTAGTATATATATATATATATATATATATATATATATATATATATATATATATATATATATATATATATAAAACTGGCAGTTATCTGCCCTTTAGTTAAACAGTGACAGTGGTAATATCCCTTGGCGACAGTGTAAATAACAGTTGTATGAGTGTGTACGTAGGGTCACAAAAAGTGAAAAGGTCAAAACCGTTTTTTTTAAATATAAGTTATATTAAATGATAAACTGACACACAAACTTTAATATCTAGGCTTATAAATGACCTACAGACTTGAATAAGGTACCGTTGGCTTTGTTTTTTCAAGAGATATCTAACTATGCAGTTATATAATTAACCCTTTACAGGGCAGACGCTTGTCCGTTTTGTAGCCCTGAACGGGGAAGATTTTTTCAGGTTCTGTAAAATTTCGTAAATGGACGCTATGCTCGTTTAAGCGATTGACCATTAATGGCCGCTCTGCCCTGTAAAGGGTTAAAAAGCAATTTTGAAAATTTTACCAAAGTGGCTATGAATTACTGCACAAATTAATTAGCAGAATCTGGGAAACTGAAGAAATAACAACAGACTGGAGAGAAGGATACATAGTGAAGCTGCCAAAGAAAGGGGACCTACAGGAATGTGAAAGTTATAGAGGAATAATGCTACTGTCAGCTCCTTGGAAAATATTAAGCAGGATAATCTAAAGAGATTAAGAGACACCTTGACAAATAAGTATGCATTAATAGGTGGCTTACAACCAAATATACCCTGCACCGACCAGAAAGTCACATTAGAGAGCAAAGTATCAAACTGAACTAACCATTTTATGTTGGATTTGTGGACTACGAAGAGACCTTTTCACAGCATTGATAGGGAATCCATTTCTGGAAATTGATGAGGCACTACAGGGGTGTCCCACAGACAATTATTAACTTAAATAAAGGCAACATATAGAGCCATGAGGTGAAAGATTCTCTATGAAGGGAAAACTAACATAGGCCTTTGAAATCAGAACAAGTGTGAGACAGGGATGCCTCTAGTCATCTTTATTATTCTGACTGACTATAGACTGCATTGTGAAGACAACAAAAAGTACCTCTAGAAATGGAATTCACTGGACTCCTCTGACAAAATAGCTGGATGATGTGCACTCATTGATGGCACTGCTCTCCTGTCCCATACACAAAATCAGATGCAAGATAAACTAAATACATTGTCTGAGAGGTCAGAACAATCAGGTCTTAACATTGACAAGAGAAAAATAATAAGAGTAAACCAAGCATATGGTAACCCAATATCCACTGGTGAAACCTCACTTTCAGATGTGAAATCATACACCTACTTAGCATCAGTGTAGAATGAGATGGGGACCACATACAGATTGTCAAATAAGAATACAAAAGGCCAGAGGAGCTTTCATAGCAGCAAGGAAATGATGGGAGTCAAAAGAATTCAACCTAGCATGGAATTTACAGTATTTATCTCTAACATTAAAGCAGGACTACTGTATGGATCAGTAACAAGGAGAATGACTGAAATGATGACTAATAAATTACATTTTATTAATTAGTGACAGAATAGAAGAGCTGAAATGGTATGACAGAATCACCAATGTGGAGCTCAAGAGGAGGACTGAAAAGTGAAGCAAGGGGTGAAGAAAAGACGCTGGTGCTGGACAGGACATAGATTGAGGAAATCTGAGAATAGGCTAATTAAAGTCTGTTGTCTCAAACACGCATGGCAAACACAATAGAAGATCTACAAACAAACAAACAAACAAACAAACAAACAAACAAACTTTATTTTCAAAGGGTTAAGAATTGGGCACGCAGGCCCGTCTAACATTCTGCCCTTCTATCACTCTCTTACAAACACATTGAGAAGAGAATAGAGACAGACATGGATAATATGTGCAGGACATGGGTGCAGTTGCATGGGATAGAAGATCTACAAACATGTTGAGAAGAGAATAGAGACAGACATGGATAATATGTGCAGGACATGGGTGCAGTTGCATGGGATAGAAGATCTACAAACATGTTGAGAAGAGAATAGAGACAGACATGGATAATATGTGCAGGACATGGGTGCAGTTGCATGGGATAGAAGATCTACAAACATGTTGAGAAGAGAATAGAGACAGACATGGATAATATGTGCAGGACATGGATGTAGTTGCATGGGATAGAAGATCTACAAACATGTTGAGAAGAGAATAGAGACAGACATGGATAATATGTGCAGGACATGGATGTAGTTGCATGGGATAGAAGATCTACAAACATGTTGAGAAGAGAATAGAGACAGACATGGATAATATGTGCAGGACATGGGTGCAGTTGCATGGGATAGAAGATCTACAAACATGTTGAGAAGAGAATAGAGACAGACATGGATAATATGTGCAGGACATGGATGTAGTTGCATGGGATAGAAGATCTACAAACATGTTGAGAAGAGAATAGAGACAGACATGGATAATATGTGCAGGACATGGATGTAGTTGCATGGGATAGAAGATCTACAAACATGTTGAGAAGAGAATAGAGACAGACATGGATAATATGTGCAGGACATGGGTGCAGTTGCATGGGATAGAAGATCTACAAACATGTTGAGAAGAGAATAGAGACAGACATGGATAATATGTGCAGGACATGGATGTAGTTGCATGGGATAGAAGATCTACAAACATGTTGAGAAGAGAATAGAGACAGACATGGATAATATGTGCAGGGACATGGATGTAGTTGCATGGGATAGAAGATCTACAAACATGTTGAGAAGAGAATAGAGACAGACATGGATAATATGTGCAGGACATGGGTGCAGTTGCATGGGATAGAAGATCTACAAACATGTTGAGAAGAGAATAGAGACAGACATGGATAATATGTGCAGGACATGGATGTAGTTGCATGGGATAGAAGATCTACAAACATGTTGAGAAGAGAATAGAGACAGACATGGATAATATGTGCAGGACATGGATGTAGTTGCATGGGATAGAAGATCTACAAACATGTTGAGAAGAGAATAGAGACAGACATGGATAATATGTGCAGGACATGGGTGGAGTTGCATGGGATAGAAGATCCACAAACAATATTGTGAAGAGAATAAAGACAGACATGGATAATATGTGCGGGACGTGGGTGGAGTTGCATGGGATAGCAACAGATGGATGACTGAGAGTGAGCTGGCTGTGGGCCCAACTTCCAATCGAGGAATAAAGAGTGGAAGAAGGAGAAGAATACCAGTCCGCAGCAAGCTTGTACAGGAGTGATGTTGCCACCATGTCTGATGTCCCAGTAAATTGTTGTGTTTACTCTCCACAGCCACGTGTGCACCATCAGAGTTTACCTGTGCTAGTAGTGGTCAGTGCATCTCCAACTCCCAGCGCTGTGACAGATGGTATGATTGCCCCGATGGAAGCGATGAAAGAAATTGCCATAAGTTTTCAGAGCATTGTCAGGTCTTATCATGCCAGTTTAGTGGCTGTTCCGTTATATTTGTGTGATGGTGAAATGGTCCATGATGCACATTTGGAACATGGCATACTATTGCACAATGAAATAATTTGAGAATGAATTTGCTTATCTCTAGTTTCATGTATGAATTTGCTGAACTGATTCTCTGCCGCAGACTGATAGGTCGGTTCCATGGAACGGTCTTGGCACCCACAAACCGATAGGTTGGTTGGGTATAGATAATGTGTAATTTGTTCCACTTCTCTAATTTTTCCACAATTTTTAGTGCTTCGGTAAATTAAAATTAAGACAGAAAAGTTTTGTAGTGTGAAACAAGCGTTAGCATCCATTTTTTTAAAAGGAAAATGAGTTGGTTGTGATTGAAAATGATTGTTTTGATTCAAAATGATTGTTGTGATTCGAAATGATTGGTAAGTGGAAATTTGTCTTAACTGTCACCCCTTTAATTTAAATTGTTATCACTAAACCTCTCAATATTGTCATAACACAAGGGTAAGTTAATAAGTAAGTCACAAATGGTTGTAGAAAAATAACAAAATATGATAACTTGAAACCAGTTTATTTGTATAAATACATTGTCACTTTATTTCTCAACATAATTTCCACCAATATTGATGCACTTGCAGGCACGTTAAATAACGTGAGGGAGACAGATGAACTTATTGTGATGGGTGATTTTAACGGATGAATAGGCACACGAAGAACACCATGGGAGGATTGCATGGGGCTATTCTTTTTCTTCTTCTTCTTCTTCTTCTTCTGCTGCGTTCATCCGAAGTTTTTTTTTTTTTCCGGACGTGATTGCGTTGTGCCTATTTACAGCAGAGCTGCGTTCTTGCGCCGTTAGGCCGACACATCCGACTTCTGCAGGCTTTTGTTGACCGGGTTAACCTTCCCGGGGCATGGGGCCATTCAGCGACACGGAGACTGAATGTAACAGCCATGGTCAACATCTACTCAACATATGCTCCGAACATGGACTAATAATAACAAATAGTTTTTTTCAACATCGTCGTAGCCACACCAAAACTTGGTATAAATGGAATGACATAGACCAAGCATCTCAAATTGACTTTATTCTAATTAGGAAATCAGACAGAAGACTACTATTAGATTCAAGAGCACTCCCAAATACAGATGTTGATACTGATCACAAACCAGTCATAATAAAAAAGATTTCAACATACAGGAAAATAAGAAACAAACAGGTAGAAACACATGTCATCAATTATAGGAGGCTGCAGGAAAATATGGTTAAAGACGAATTCAATCAAGAAATCAAAAACCTACAAAGAACATCCCTGATGACCACTCAAGCGTAGATAAGGAATGGACAATTTTCAAGGCTGCCATGCTCAACACACTGGAAAATAAATGTGGAACAAAGAAATTAGGGCAGGACAAAAGATTAAGAACAGCCTAGTGGAACAACGAAGTGAAAGATAGCATATTTGAAAAGAAGGTAGCATTCAAAAAGTGGATCACAACTAAATCTGAACAAGACTATGTTACTTATAGAATAGCACGACATAATGCCAAACAAACAATTAGAGCATCTAGAGATGAATCCTGGAGAATATTTGGTGAACAGATGGCGACCCTTAGCAAAGACTGCCCAAGAGAATTTTATAAACGTGTCAACACAATGAGACACAGAGATGCATGCTACAACCCAACCACCATCATAAACAGCAAAAGAGGTATACCGATATTTAATCCACAGCAAAGACTAGCAAGGTGGGCAGAATACTTTCAAGAACTACTTAACCTCACACATAACATAGAAAACCTCACTTTTGTGCCTAATAGCCAGGGACAGCAAGAACCAAATTTCATACCTGCAGAAGTTAAAGCAGTTATACAGAAAAGTCCTAAAAACAAATCAACAGGTCCAGATGGAATAACCACAGAAGCTATTCAGGCCTGTGGGGAAACAGGAGTTAAATGGCTAACAAGACTTTTTAATATAGCATGGAAAGAAAGAAAAGTACCAGATGATTGGCAACAGGCAATAATAGTACCAATATGGAAAAAGAAAGGCAATATGAGAGAGTGCGAAACATAGAGAGGTATATCACTCCTGAGCCATATAGGGAAAATGTATACAAAACTATTGGAACAAAGATCTAGACCCATAGTTGAACAACAGTTAAGCAAAGTACAATTCGGTTTTCGGAAAGGTAAAAGTTGCACTGATGCACTGTTTACACTTAGACAAATATGTGAAAAAACTAACGAATATAGTGACCAGCAGAATATTGTGTTTGTAGATCAGGAAAAGTCTTTCGATAGAGTAGACAGATATAAATTATGGACCATCCTTGAAGACTATGGGATAGAAGGGCAACTTCTAGAAAACATCATAGCCGAAGTGCAGTAAGAACACAAGAAGGTATATCAGATATGTTCACAGTCAATACAGGAGTAAGACAGGGATGTGTGCTCTCTCCCCTGCTATTTAATATCTACATGGACAGAATTTCCAAAGAAGCAAGTCTCGACAGAACAGATTCAGAAAATTTAGAACTCTTTACTCCAGATGAAACAACCGATCCACAGGAAATAAATGAACTTCTATTTGCATATGATCAGTGCCTGTTTTATAGCGACGAGGGGCAGACTGCAAAATCATATTAATAATCTGAGTTCAACATGCAGGAGTTACAATATGAGCATAAATACAGCCAAAACCGAAGTAATGCGAGTTAGCAGATCGCCGGGCCCACTAAGTATACAGTTAAATAGCACAACTCTGAAACAAGTTAAAGAATTCAAATATCTTGGAAGTATGATCACAGAAGATGGCAGATTAGACAGAGAAATTGAAATCAGATGTCAAAAAGCTAGTGCACTTACATATCAACTATCACCCTTACTGAAACATCCAAATATACCCATGCCCGCAAAACGACAGATAATAAACAGCATATTCACACCAACCCTTGCTACCAATCTCAGACCTGGACTTTATCCAAATTACACCTTCGCAAAATCAACACCTGCGAAATGAGATGCCTGAGGAGAGCTGCCAACTTAACAATCCGAGACCGAGTAAGAAATGCTATTATCAGACAGACTGTGGGATCAACACCTTGTGCCACATTTATTGAAAGACAGAAGATCAAGTGGTTTGGCCATGTCGTTAGAATGCAACACCAGCAACTACCATCACTGGCCTTACATCAAAGATCATCTGCGACGAGACCACGAGGACGTCCAAGAAGAAAATGGATTGACGACATCAAAGACATTGAACAGCCACACGGAATGACACTATCCAGTGCCGCCCACCGGGCGCTGGAACGCAAATTATTCCTCCCCACGACGCTTGATGGCAGAAGTGGAAGAAGATGATGATGATGATGATTGATGCACTTATCCCATAGTTTTATCAGTTCTCCCAAACCGACTGCATAGATCTGTGTGTCTTGTTCTCATTTGCCTGCCATCCCACAGAACTGTGTGACTTACTTATTGACTCACACTCGTAACTTTTTCTACTCAACTATGCACCGCTTTACTGGAAATCACTAGGGGCTAAGTCCACTGAAAACCCACCTTGGCGGGAGACATTTTGCGAATGATGCCGAAGTTGAATGTGAAGTGAAAACATGGTTTAGAAAACAGAGCAAGCAGTTCTATGCAGCTGGTTTGGGAGAAATTATAAAACTATGGGATTAGTTCATAAATGTTGGTGGAAATTATGTTGAGAAATAAAGGGACAATGTATGTATACAAATAAACTGGTTTCAAGTTGTTATCATATTTAGTTATTTTTCTACAGCCATTTGTGATTTACTTATTAACTTACCCTCGTATTTCTAACCTATCAACTAATTATTAACACTGTCGTGTTCCCTGTGCGTGCAATCGCCATTAATTTGATATATCATGCAGTATATCTGCTACAATTTTAACAATTTTCACAATATTATTGTCACACACCATTACTTTCCATTTTTCTGCCATGAATTTCTGTTTGGTCAGGACCACTTTTTTGTTTGGCAGGCAATCAGTTAACTTATTATTCATGAATGCATTTGCTTAACCCATGATTCAAGTGCAAATTTCCATAACCTATTATTCATATACACAATTGCTGACTCATTCTCTCAAGCCAGATGTTATATTAACCTACTCTGTTCAAGTCATTCCTTTAACTCTCTCTAGCCCAGAACCTAGAAGATCACAATGGTGCATTTAAATCCTTCTGTTTGAGATAGCAAGTACTTGACTTTCATCTGTTCCTGACTTGTGTTACTTCATTCTCATTGGCTACTTTAACTTCCTCCTTTTGGAGGAAGTTGCTTTAACTCCTTGTTAACCAGACACTCCTTGCTGTAAGGTAGCAACCCGTCTGGGACATCAAGAGTTAACTATTACCAGTTGACGTCAGGCTTGTACAGGAGTGTTGTTGCCACCATGTCTGATGTCACAGTAAATTGTTGTTGTTTCCTCTCCACAGCCACATGTGCACCATCAGAGTTTACCTGTGCTAGTGGTCAGTGTATCTCCAACTCCCAGCGCTGTGACAGACGCACTGATTGCCCCGATGGAAGTGATGAAAGAAATTGCCGTAAGTTTTCATGGCCTTGCCAGGTCTTATCATGCCAGCTCAGTGGCTCTTCCATTATATTTGTGTGATGGTGAAATGGTCCATTATGCACATCTGTAACACGGCATACTATTTCACAATGAAATAATTTGAGAATGAATTTGCTTATCTCTAGTTTCATGTATGAATTTGCTTAATTTATTTTTCATCAATTAATTTGCTTAACCCATCTGTCAGAGTCCTAATTATTAGCTCTGTCTAGCTCACTGGACTTGGACAGGCAAATTACAACATCTACGACACATCTACTAATAACACATGAATGCAATCGGAAACTGGCAGGAGCTATCTCCTGAACAATCATTTATTACACTATATTACAGGCTGACAACATGGTCGCACTTCACGCTCAAACAATCGTTCACCACCAACAGCCACGCGCTAGCTCACAATGGCGATCTTTACACTGTCGCCCGCATGATCATTCACAATCACAACTTCACATCATCCCGCACATATCACAGTTCGTACATTCCTCGAATATCAATACACAACGTTCATCTCCATCTATCCGTCACAAACACTATCTTTCTATCGTTCTGTCGCTCTCTAGATCTCCACACGTCCGTCTCTATTCACTGCCTTACACACACTGACTCTCTCCTCGTTGACCTTCCCACATCACGTGGCTCTGTTCACGGGCTTCTTGCCTGACCGTCCGCTAGCCAAGCCGTGGTGTCTCTTACTGCCCTTGACCTCAGCTATACTTACCCTGACTCTCGCTTACATACCGGCACTTACATTCTTCCTTACATATAAGACCATGACATTATCATTTAAGTGCAAATTTCCGTAACCATTCATGTACACATTTGCTGACTCATTCTCTTAAGCCAGATGTTATATTAACCCATTTGCTTCAAGTCATTCCTTTAACTCTCCATAGCTCAGAACCCAGTAGATGATAAAGGTGCATTAAATCCTTTTCTCTCCCCCGATGTGTCTCCACCTTGCCGCGGTGGGGGTGCTTGAGTGTCCCTCTGACCCCATGTGCTTGCCGATGGATGAAAACTACATATCGGACAGCTTATGGGATAGGGACCAGACTAAGAGAGACACAACCTGCTGCTCTGCGGGTAGACTGAGGTTAGGATAACAGTCAGAAGTTTAAATCAGGCGCACGAAGGCAAAAGATTTGGTCCGGACAATACTCTAAGGCTCTCTGTCGAGGGTTGAGGCTGAACGCTCTAAGCCACAAACCCTCGGATCTGAGAGCCGGGTCGATACCCACCCTCGAAAATAGAGGTGAGATACTGAGCAAGCTACAAGCCCAGGTCTGATACCTGTTCGAAGGCTCTCAGCTGGGGGATATGAGGGATTCCCGGATGAGAGGGCCTGGCCGTTTCTCGTTCACTGCTGCACGGAGGTAAGGTGCTGAGCTGGCAGCACATGTAGCCTACCTCGTGAGCGAGTACAAAAAGTCAGAAAAGTGCCCCAGTCGAATGAAATGGTTACGAAAACTGTCTGTATCTAACTCATAGAGAGTGTAGACAAAAGTGGAAAAACGTCTCAATAACACGAAATGGAACGCACGGCTAGCGAATCCATTGCGTGGTCCGAAGCAACAGCAAAAGCTTACCGAATGGATGTCGCCCGCAGTCTGACCGTTCCTGGTGTGTGATTTAGCGACCAGTGGCAAGCTGGATGCCCAACACACGGAAGTGAGGAACTAAAGCAGCCATGAGCACGACGTGGCAACTCCTTGGGTGAGCCCAGTATCAGAGCAATATGTGCCGGCTCTGCAATTATGGAAGCCTTCTTGGATAGCAAGGGAATGCCCATGGTCTGCCCCTGCCTTCCCTTGAGGGCCGACCACGATGTCATTGATCGTTCTATCTTGACCAGCTGAGATGTGGGCGACACCACGACAATAAGTCTAACGTGCCTCGAAACCCGAGGAAGGCTAACCTCATTAAAAAATGCCCGCCAGAAGTCGGAAGTGTCGTCCTACGGGTGGCAAACTAAAAATTGACACTACGCAATTACGTCCGAGTGAAATGTCTCGTCCGAATGTCTCTCGTGCTAGGAACAGCTCTGACTACCTAGTTTCCGAATGCCGCTCTTGTTCGGAACAGCTCTGACTAGGTAGTTTTCCGAATGTCTGTCGTGCCTGGAACAGCTCTGACGGGCGCAACGACAAGCACATGTCCGAAAACTCGCTGAGTGGATACCGTCTGCAAACCTGTCTGGTATGTGCGGGAATGACCCGGGGCAAACAAAATGACCAATATATTGAAGTGAGGATTTAAAGCAGCCATGCGCAGGACGTGACAATTCCCTCGGTTAGCCCAGAACCAGGGCGTTATGTGTCGGCCCTGCAACTATGGAAGCAACCCTGGATGGCGGAAAATGCTATGGACTGTCCCTGCCTTCCTTTGAGGGATGACCGTTGTCTTCGACCGTTCAACCTTGGCCAGCTGTGTTGTAGATGGCACCACAAAAGTGAGAGTCTCCCAGGAATGCTACCTGGTCAAAAAAGCACGCTGTAGCTGGATGTGTTGGCCTACGGGTTTCGGCCCAAGGGCGCATAACAGACACACCGCAATCACATCTGAAAAAACACTCCGGATGAACGAAAAGAAGAAGAAGAAATCCTTTTCTTAAGATAGCATGTACTTGACCTCCATCTGTTCCTGATTTGTGTTACTTCAATCTCATTGGCTACTTTAACTTCCTTCTCTTGGAGGAAGTTGCTTTAACTCCTTGTCACCCAGACACTCTTTCTGTAAAGTAGCAACTGTCTGGAACATCAAGAGTTAACTAATACCAGTTGACATGAGGCTTGTACTGTAGTGTTGTTGACACCATGTCTGATGTCCCAGTCAATGATTGTTGTTTCCTCTCCACAGCCACGTGTGCACCAGCAGAGTTTACCTGTGCTAGTGGTCAGTGTATCTCCAACTCCCAGCGCTGTGACAGACGCACTGATTGCCCCGATGGAAGTGATGAAAGAAATTGCCGTAAGTTTTCATGCCATTACCTGTGGTGAAACAAAACAATTAGCACATTTTTGGGGTGTGAGGTTAAAAATAGTGATGAAAACATCAGTCTGTTGAATATTCTGGCTTGCCTTTTTTTGGCTTGCCACGGTAAACAGGAAACATGAGTTAATTAAGAAACATGAGTTAAACAGAAAACGAGTTAAACAGGAAACATGAGTTAAACAGGAAACATGAGTTAGATATGAAATATGTGTTAAACAGGAAACATGGGTTAGATAGGAAACATAAGTTAAACAGGAAACATCAGTTAAACAGGAAATCTGAGTTAGACAGGAAACATGAGTGAGACAGGAAACATGAGTTAGGCAGGAAACATGAGTTAGAAGAACACTGTATTACACTTCAAAACATCCAACTTGTTTTTGTGAATGAGAAATATGAAAATATAACTAAGCTTGTCTTCCTGTGTTGAGTGTTTTGGGAATAATGAGTCAAGAGGAGAACAAGCTTGAACTACAATTATTGTAACTTCAGCAGATAAGAAATATTTTGGTAAAGATAAGTCTACTCCAAAATTATCATTGCTGTAATAAGTGTTAGTGAACAAGATGTGATGAGTAGAGAGAAGATGACACCAATCTTGTACATTTTTTTTAATTTGTAGTTGAGTGAGTTTAGAAGATGAGAATCTGTAAATCAGTGATTATTGTAATGTTTCAGTGAATAAGCAACAAATAACACAGAGACAATCAATCTCAAGTTATCACTCTAAAATGTTTAGGGAATATGAAACAAGCACGAGTTACAAGAAGAAGTTACTTATCAATCTCAACATTTTCCCATTGTGAATTTGAATAATGAAGACACAAACAGTATATTGCATAATTTATTGCTTGGCATATTTTACTGTGTTTCGTTAGTTGCATACTTCAGAAATAAATATCAACATTCAAGGTAGCATAATGAATCCATTCTACTGAACCAAATAAAAGACATTGTCATGTGTTTCAGTGTCACCGTGGTAGTTTTATAGAGACTGTCATATATTTCTTCTGACATAATAGTGGCTTACGCAAGTGAATAGCAGATGCTCAGGCATGTCTGAGTCACTTCTGGTTATTTGTAATGACAAGCACAATTTTCTTTGCAAAATGTCCATTGTTGGGCTCCCAGGTGAACCAACCTAACATGGGTGTCAGGACATCTACCCAGGTGAACCAACCTAACATGGGTATCAGGACATGTACCTAGCTCCCAGGTGAACCAACCTAACATGGGAATCAGGACATGTCTTGGAAAGTAAAGGCAGCCTATGTGATAGTGAATGCATGACCCACCTTGTGCTGATTCATTCAGTAATATGGCCTTTTCAGAACCTCGCTCCCATAACAAGCGTCTGGAAAATGTCTTGATCATACGCAAGATGTCCTGCATCTGGTACACCCGTCTGTAGATCATCCACCAAATCCTGCACCCATCTTCTCTTTAGCCTTCCTCTTCCTCTCTTCCTAGGCATATACCCCTCCATTATTGTTCTTGCTAAACTTTCATGACGTTTCAATTGACCAAACTATGTCAATGTTCTTTGTTTTATGTACCGATTGGTCTATACAAATATGAGTCTAGCACCATATACCCAGTACATCATAAGGTATACTGACTTCAAACCTCAGTGGTGTCACATGTGAACCAGTACATCATAAGATATACTGACTTCAAACCTCAGCAGTGTCACATGTGAACCAGTACATCATAAGGTATACTGACTTCAAACCTCAGCGGTATCACATGTGAACCAGTAAATCATAAGGTATACTGACTTTAAACCTCAGCGGTGTCAGATGTGAACCAGTACATCACAAGGTATACTGACTTCAAATCTCAGCGGTATCACATGTGAACCAGTACATCATAAGGTATACTGACTTCAAACCTCAGCGGTATCACATGTGAACCAGTACATCATAAGGTATACTAACTTCAAACCTCAGCGGTGTCACATGTGAACCAGTACATCATAAGGTATACTGACTTTAAACCTCAGCGGTGTCAGATGTGAACCAGTACATCACAAGGTATACTGACTTCAAATCTCAGCGGTATCACATGTGAACCAGTACATCATAAGGTATACTGACTTTAAACCTCAGCGGTGTCAGATGTGAACCAGTACATCACAAGGTATACTGACTTCAAATCTCAGCGGTATCACATATGAACCAGTACATCACAAGGTATACTGACTTCAAACCTCAGCGGTATCACGTGTGAACCAGTACATCATAAGGTGAACCAGGTGAGATGGATTCTGGTACTTGTGTGCCCAGATGATGCCATATTAAGTGGCTTGTGTTTATATGAAGAGCTAGGCTGTTGCATGTTTTGTTACATTTTCGTGTTGATGATCTCCTCAGCCTGTGCACCAGATGAGTTTACCTGTGTGAGTGATGGCAGGTGTTTGCCTCCTGGGTACCGGTGCAACAGAAACGCTGACTGCAGAGATGGCAGTGATGAGATAGGTTGTGGTAAGTGACTGATGTAGAAGTAGTTACAGAGAGTCAGTGATTGATATAGTAGTAGTTAGAGAGTCACAGATTTCAAGTTGTATGACTTCCTGTCTTCAGTCTGTTACCTCTGTTGAGTATGCCAGTAACATGGACTTCCTGTCCACAAGTTGTTATTGCTCAGGTTACAATCGTTATTTATTCTCTTATCATCAAGTCCCGTACCATCTGGTGTGGGTGATCATGCTTCTCCACATCGTGCCATCTCCAATCAAATGTGTCAGCTTGTTTTTAGTCACAATTGTTCATGGTTTCATACTTTGTGAGGGAGTCACAATCGCACAGTGGCTAGTACACTTTCCTACCAGCCAGCTGCTTGTATGTTCAAACCCCAGTCGAAGCAGGAGCTTTAAAATTAACCTGGGCTCCCAGGTCAACACAACCTAAAATAGGTACAGGGAAATGTTGTGGGCAGTAAAGGCAGCAGCCATGATAATGATCACATCACCCATCCACAGCCAGTTGGTCTGTACACATTTGGAGCTGTGGGTAGTCAAGGCAGCAGCCATGATAATGATCACATCACCTATCCACAGCCAGTTGGTCTGTACACATTTGGAGCTGTGGGGAGTCAAAGCAGCAGCCATGATAATGATCACATCACACATGATCACACATTTGGAGCTGGCACCAATATACATCAAGGCATGACACAGGACTCTTTACCTGGGGATATACTTTGTGATATCTGCTGTGGCTTTGTGGTTAACATGTGTGTGTTGATCAGGCAGTGGTCATGGTTCTGTTGTTTACCAAGGCAGTAGTCTGGGTTTTATTGTTTATCAAGGCAGTAGTCTGGGTTTTATTGTTTATCAAGGCAGTAGTCTGGGTTTTATTGTTTATCAAGGCAGTAGTCTGGGTTTTATTGTTTATCAAGGCAGTAGTCTGGGTTTTATTGTTTATCAAGGCAGTAGTCTGGGTTTTATTGTTTATCAAGGCAGTAGTCTGGGTTTTATTGTTTATCAAGGCAGTAGTCTGGGTTTTATTGTTTATCAAGGCAGTAGTCTGGGTTTTATTGTTTATTAAGGTAGTAGTCTGGGTGTTATTGTTTATCAAGGCAGTAGTCTGGGTGTTATTGTTTATCAAGGCAGTAGTCTGGGTGTTATTGTTTATCAAGGCAGTAGTCTGGGTTTTATTGTTTATCAAGGCAGTAGTCTGGGTTTTATTGTTTATCAAGGCAGTAGTCTGGGTTTTATTGTTTATCAAGGCAGTAGTCTGGGTTTTATTGTTTATCAAGGCAGTAGTCTGGGTTTTATTGTTTATCAAGGCAGTAGTCTGGGTTTTATTGTTTATCAAGGCAGTAGTCTGGGTTTTATTGTTTATCAAGGCAGTAGTCTGGGTTTTATTGTTTATCAAGGCAGTAGTCTGGGTGTTATTGTTTATCAAGGCAGTAGTCTGGGTGTTATTGTTTATCAAGGCAGTAGTCTGGGTGTTATTGTTTATCAAGGCAGTAGTCTGGGTGTTATTGTTTATCAAGGCAGTAGTCTGGGTTTTATTGTTTATCAAGGCAGTAGTCTGGGTTTTATTGTTTATCAAGGCAGTAGTCTGGGTGTTATTGTTTATCAAGGCAGTAGTCTGGGTTTTATTGTTTATCAAGGCAGTAGTCTGGGTTTTATTGTTTATCAAGGCAGTAGTCTGGGTTTTATTGTTTATCAAGGCAGTAGTCTGGGTGTTATTGTTTATCAAGGCAGTAGTCTGGGTTTTATTGTTTATCAAGGCAGTAGTCTGGGTTTTATTGTTTATCAAGGCAGTAGTCTGGGTTTTATTGTTCATCAAGGCAGTAGTCTGGGTTTTATTGTTCATCAAGGCAGTAGTCTGAGTTTTATTGTTCATCAAGACAGTAGTCTGGGTTTTATTGTTTATCAAGACAGTAGTCTGGGTTTTATTGTTTATCAAGGCAGTAGTCTGGGTTTTATTGTTTATCAAGGCAGTAGTCTGGGTTTTATTGTTTATCAAGGCTGTAGTCTGGGTTTTATTGTTTATCAAGGCAGTAGTCTGGGTGTTATTGTTTATCAAGGCAGTAGTCTGGGTTTTATTGTTTATCAAGGCAGTAGTCTGGGTTTTATTGTTTATCAAGGCAGTAGTCTGGGTTTTATTGTTTATCAAGGCAGTAGTCTGGGTTTTATTGTTTATCAAGGCAGTAGTCTGGGTTTTATTGTTTATCAAGGCAGTAGTCTGGGTTTTATTGTTTATCAAGGCAGTAGTCTGGGTTTTATTGTTTGATCAAGGCAGTAGTCTGGGTTTTATTGTTTATCAAGGCAGTAGTCTGGGTTTTATTGTTTATCAAGGCAGTAGTCTGGGTTTTATTGTTTATCAGGCAGTAGTCTGGGTTTTATTGTTTATCAAGGCAGTAGTCTGGGTGTTATTGTTTATCAAGGCAGTAGTCTGGGTGTTATTGTTATCAAGGCAGTAGTCTGGGATTTATTGTTTATCAAGGCAGTAGTCTGGGTTTTATTGTTTATCAAGGCAGTAGTCTGGGTTTTATTGTTCATCAAGGCAGTAGTCTGGGTTTTATTGTTCATCAAGGACAGTAGTCTGGGTTTTATTGTTTATCAAGACAGTAGTCTGGGTTTTTATTGTTATCAAGACAGTAGTCTGGGTTTTATTGTTTATCAAGGCAGTAGTCTGGGTTTTATTGTTTATCAAGGCAGTAGTCTGGGTTTTATTGTTTATCAAGGCAGTAGTCTGGGTGTTATTGTTTATCAAGGCAGTAGTCCTGGGTTTTATTGTTTATCAAGGCAGTAGTCTGGGTTTTTATTGTTTACAAGGCAGTGGTCTGGGTTTTATTGTTTATCAAGGCAGTAGTCTGGGTTTATTGTTTATCAAGGCAGTAGTCTGGGTTTTATTGTTTATCAAGGCAGTAGTCTGGGTTTTATTGTTTATCAAGGCAGTAGGTCTGGGTTTTATTGTTTATCAAGGCAGTAGTCTGGGTTTTATTGTTTATCAAGGCAGTAGTCTGGGTTTTATTGTTTATCAAGGCAGTAGTCTGGGTTTTATTGTTTATCAAGGCAGTAGTCTGGGTTTTATTGTTTATCAAGGCTGTGGCCAGGGTTCAGTCTTCAACTGTGGTAGAATTCTGTGTTCATACCAGCACGGCTCTGGGGTTAGCTACTGTTGGTACAGTATTCTACCATTGCTGATGTCAGTTTGTTAAATATCCACACCTTGATGGAGATTCCAACACATGACCACCTGGTCGGCAGACCAGCATGCTAGCCACTGTGCCAGCATAGTTCTTCTAAGCTGGGTCATAAAAACGGTTATTTGCTACCTATACAGTACCTTGCAGTGGTCATGGGGGTGGGGGGGGGGGGGGGGGATTACGGCAACCTGGCTAGCTCAGTCGCCACAAATTTTGCAGGTTAGGGATTTTTTTTTGCCCTCGACAGAAAAAAATCCAGACCTTACCGAGGATTCAAACCCAGGTCTCCCGAAGGAGAATCTGGCATTCTAGCCACTCGGCCAACCGCTCCTCTAAGCTGAGTACAAGCATTTATTTCTGGTGGCTGCTCTGTGTTTCTGTGACTGCATTATCACCTGGATGTTAGTTTCATATCTCTGTCAGTGTTTACATTACTATCTAGATGTTAGTTTCATATCTCTGTCTGTGTCTACATTACTACCTAGATGTTAGTTTCATATCTCTGTCTGTGTCTACATTACTACCTAGATGTTAGTTTCATATCTCTGTCTGTGTCTATATGACTACCTAGATGTTAGTTTCATATCTCTGTCTGTGTCTATATGACTACCTAGATGTTAGTTTCATATCTCTGTCTGTGTCTACATTACTACCTAGATGTTAGTTTCATATCTCTGTCTGTGTCTATATGACTACCTAGTTTAATTTTTTTTTTAAGTTTTCATATTTTTCTTTTCCTTTTTGTCTACATTACTACCTAGATGTTTTTCATATCTCTGTGTTTTAAAATTTTAAAAAATTTTTTTTTTTCTTGTCTTTAAAATAGTGTTAGTTTTATATCTCTGT
>JACEFZ010021378.1:0-144314 GCA_014155875.1 Cepaea nemoralis
ATGAAAGTTTCCTTTAGCGGTCTACGAGGAGGACAAAGAGAAGATTGACCAGTACCTTCAACGCTTCGAGGCTATGTCAGTTGCTATGGGTCTGGAGCGTAACAAATGGAATCTTAAGCTATCCCAGGGATTACGCGGGACGGGATACGAGGTTTATACTCGCCTGCCACCAGGACATGAGAACAATTATGATGAGTTAAAGACGGCTCTGCTGAAACGATTCGAGGTTACGTCACATACCTACCGGAAAAAATTTCGAGCAGCGAAACGAGAACCGGGAGAGTTGTTTGCCGCCTACAGTTTGCGTCTTAAATCTTATCTCCATAAGTGGATGGATTTGGCTGGGTTCGCACATGACTATGAGAGTCTGGAAGAGCTCATGGTGGTCGACCAGCTGAAGAAGCAAATGTCTAAACCTCTCAGGACGTTCCTGGGAGAACAAGGAGCGGAACGTATTGACCTACCTCGTGAATAAATTAGCAGAACGGTTCGTCGAGGTACATGGGGAGGCAGGGGAAAACCTTTCCACCAACTCCAAAAGTCAAGAGAAACATGACAAGAAGAAAGCCAAAAACTCAGGAACAAAAAAGTGGGAACCTTATGTGCAAAAATCAGAGGATAGTTCAGAGAAGAAGAAGGAGGGAAGCAAGAGCACTTCAAGCTCTACACCTAAACGACCGTGGTCGGAGAAGTGGTGTTCAATTTGTAAGTCACCCTCTCACAATACGAGGGACTGCAAATCGAAGGCTAAGAACCCTCACTTTGCAGCATGTCAAGTGACTTCCAAGGAGGTTGTCACGGAAAATGCCAAGGTCAACAAGGAAGCTTGCCACCAGGAGAGCTCACTCAAGTCCGACAATAGAAAATCTGGGACAGGGAAATGGTGCAACCAATGCAAGTCAAACACGCACAATGCTATTGACTGCAGGGGAAAGTCAGGAGACACTCAATTCGTCGTGTGCTCAGGAAAACCTAAGGTGGAGCCCACCGAACAGGTCGAGGCCGAGGAAGAGACTCCAGACCAGGAAAAACCACCTGTAGTGGAATTGGTAGAGGTTAACGGTCGTCAAGTGGAGTGTTTATATGACACAGGACTGGACGGGGAGGCCGTGATTTCTGCGGATCTGGTACATCCAGAACAATTCACAGGTGAAACCTTGGATATACAGCCTGCACAGAAGAGTGCTGTAGTCATGAAGTTGCCCATTGCTAATGTGGAGATTCGGTCACGGTACTTCACCGGCACCATCAAGGCCGCTGTATTGACCGATCCCATTTTTCCAGTCATCCTAGGTTGCCGGTATGTCTTTCTGGGAATGCCCAGGGAGCCAATTCATATGGGAGCAATGCAGACTCGCTCTCAGAGGAAAACGGAAGAGGCAGACGCAATTGTGACTAACCCAATGCCGGGGGAGCTACGAACTGCCCAGAGTGAGGATGATACTTTACGTCCTTGCTACAAAAAGCTGCAGAAAAGTGCTGATCCACCAGGACGGGGGCAGTACTACATGAAGAATAGGATACTCTACAGGAGAGCAGGAAGGGGAGACAACCTATACGGTCAGTTGGTCGTCCCGAAAGCTCATCGGTCCCAGATTCTTCATATGGGGCATACCATCTCCTTTAGTGGACACATGGGTATTGCCGCCACCATGCAGCGGATTTCCTGCCACTACTATTGGCCGGGAATGACAGATGATGTGCGTCGGTATGTGAAGTCATGCCCTGAGTGCCAGAGGGTGGCACCGAAACACTGGACAGCACCGGTGATGTTGGGTGAGATGCCCATCATGAACTCTCTTTTCGAGAGGGTAGCCATCGATATCGTGGGTCCACTTCCCAGAACTAGGAAGAGGAACATGTATATACTCACAATGGTGGATTGCTGTACAATGTGGGGTGAAGCCATACCGTTGACCACGATTGACTCGAAAAGAGTGGCGGACGCACTGATGGAGGCCTTTACCAGATTAGGCTTTCCGGATCAAATTCTGACGGATAATGGATCTCAGTTTTGTGGAAAACTCATGGAGGAGGTATTTAGGGTGTTTCACTCTAACCACATACATACCAGCCCTTACCACCCCCAAGCCAATGGACAAGTAGAGCGTTTCAACGGCACGTTGATGACAATGCTCAGGAAACTAGCGCAAGAAAAACCTGATAGGTGGGATGAATATATCCCAGCAGCACTCTTTGCCTATCGGGAAGTTCCTCATGGCTCAACAGGACTACCACCCGCTACGTTGCTGTTTGGTCGTCCAATCAAAGGACCGTTGGAAGCCATGTTGAGGAGTTAGACTGAAGAGGGGACGTCAGAAGAAGTGATCTCATCCTATCAATACGTGGAGGAACTGAAAGAAAAACTCCACAAGGGATGGACTCTGGCAAATCAAAACTTGAAAAAGGCCAGGAAAAGACATGCGGCTTACTACAACCGTAGGTCTAAAGAAAGATCTCTAGAGGTAGGAGATAAAGTCTTGTTGTTACTTCCCAACGGGAAACAACAAACTGGAGATAGGTTGGCAAGGACCATTTCCCGTGGAAAGGGTGATATCCAGAACCAACTATCAGATCCGGATCCGGGGAAAGTCGAAGATTTTCCATATCAATCTCTTGCGGAAATACGAAGAGAGACCCGGAGACAAGGCAGCTCACCTCATGGCAATGGCAGTTGCAGTGGAGACAGAAGTGGGAACCAGCGAGGGCAGGGAATATCCCTTAGTACACCAGGAAACTTATAGGGATGTGCAAGTGAACCCTGATCTGACCTCCCAGGAGAGGGAAAGGATAACCCAGGTTCTCAAGTCTCATAAGGAGATACTGACTGATAAACCAGGACGAACGAGGTTGGTGGAGTTCGAGATGACTTTGACCACACAGGAGCCTGTTCGCCAAAAGGTTTACTCAGTGCCATTCTCTAAAGAAAAGGCCCTGGAGGAGGAAATAAAAAAACGGCTGGAGGATGACGTGATTGCACCATCCACATCCCCATACAATGCGGGGTAGTTTGTTACGCAAACCAAGTGGAGAACACAGGTTGTGTATAGATTACCGACTGCTGAACAGTCACACACAATTTCAGGTGGAACCTTTGCCGAATCCAACTCAGCTATTAACTAGGCTCCATAAGGCTCGGTACTTTTCAAAGGTGGATCTGAGTCGGGGGTACTATCAGATACCAGTCAAACCGGAGATTCGACCACTGTTAGCTTTCAGTACACCCAGTGGGCACTACGAATTCAAGGTCATGCCCTTTGGACTCAGCAATGCACCTAGTGTGTTTACACGCATGATGAGGACTTTACTTGATCCTTTACAGGATCCGTCCATCATCTCATTCATGGATGATATTCTGATTTCCAGTGACAGCCTGGATGACCACTTACAATCCTTGGAGAGAGTGTTTAATAGACTCAAGGAAGCAGGGCTTACTGCTCGTCCAACCAAGTGCATGATTGGTTACCAGACTCTGGAATTTCTAGGTCACACCATCACTCCAGGACACATTGTCCCAGAAGAGAAGAACCTGGAGAAAATCAGAAATGCACCAAGGCCAAAAACGAAGAAGGATGTGCGATCTTTTCTCTCGTTGTGTGGGTTCTACCACAAATTTATCCCACATTTCACTGAACTGGGAGCTCCGTTGACGGAAACCTTGAAAAAGGGATTACCGGATCAAATCATTTGGACACCAGAATGTGAGAATGCCTATAGTCAGTTAAAGGAGGCCTTGGTCAGCAAACCTGTATTACAGCTCCCTGACCTTTCCAAACCATTTGTGTTGAGAACGGATGCGAGTGCGATTGGAATTGGAGCCGCTTTGTTACAGGAAGGAAAAGACGATGCTTCGGTTTTGAAACCTGTGGCATACGCAAGTAAGACACTTCTACAGGCGGAGAGGAATTATTCAACCGTCGAGAGAGAGTGCTTGTCCCTTGTATGGGCAGTGCAAAAATTTCAGCCATATTTGTATGAAGTTAAGTTTCGGGTCCAGTCGGATCATCAGCCCCTGATGTTCCTGGCTACTTCTCTGAAGCTCAACGCACGTTTGATGCGGTGGTCGTTGTTACTTCAACCGTATAATTTCACAGTAGAGTACATTCCTGGGAAGGAAAATGTTGGAGCGGACTTCTTGTCAAAACACCCAGCTCCTGAAGAAGAGGAATGAATCATCTGGATTTAACTCATGGTGGAGAAGAGTGAGATGGACTACTCTCTTAAGAGGGGGCCTATGTCACGAGCTCGCCATGAGTTAACCAGCTAATAATACCGACGTTTGCATGGCGTATATTTTCTAGGCCACAACAGTCGTACTAACAGAGTAAACACAGCTGCACAGGTTACATCGTGTCAGCCCATAAACACATTTGGTGGTGAGTGAGAAGGAATGGATACATCGAGTGGGCAGTTCATTAACAGTTAGAATCACATATGATTGTCGGCTTAGGATATGGAATGGTTCCGTTTGTCATCTATACTGCCGGACATCAGACGGAAATGGCTGCTGGGATTGTCACCACGGAACAGAAGATTGACAGTTTATCAACAGGTCGGAAGTGCCCGACTAGGGAGAAAACAGTGCATCTGTCAATTCTTGGTTTCCGGCACATCGAGAGGATTGACGGGGTTATTTGCAACTCTTTGTTGTAACTCGACAGAAACTCGCTGGCTTGTTTGAGAATCTAAACTATTACTGACAACTTTGACAGGACTAAAGCCAGGAAAATGGATTCTTGACAAGGGATGATCTGCCACGGTGCCACCTGTGTGGGGGCATAAAGGATAACGTCACGTGGCCAACTTTGGTAGTTTGCCATATAAACCCGAGTTGGGATCAACTAGGGGGGACTTGAAAAATGCTCTAGTCAGAGTGCCAGGGCACTGCAGTGCTTAGTGGAAATAATATCTACCGTGTGTTAATTAGTGACTTAATTTTGCACGTGCCTATAATGGCAGATGTAGATATGATTGATAGGACTGCAGTAGTGTCATTTAAGGTATAACCTATTATAATATATTCGTTATAATTACTTTAGGCAGTAGCCTTGTTAAACTATAGTGTGATGATTAGCACTGTTAGTGGAAACTAGTTAGAGTAGAATAGTGATATTAACTCTGCTAGTTAAGAATAGATTAGTGAAGTGTTGATAAGCTTTACTAGTTGAGAATTGAGTAATGAGGGATAATTGGGATCTTCCCGTAGGTGTCCCTGGTGGGCGGGGTTCCGCATTCTGGTTGCTGATTTTTTCTTTGTCATAGCCTGATTCGGCTCTAGGTGGGTAGCTAATCTGCTCTGTGACTAAGTCTAGTTAGCTAAAGATCATTAAGCAAGGTGATAGGCTTACACTCAGCCGAAAGGATCAGTAACTAGTACTATCACCAGATGTGTTGTTTCTATCCTAGGTTCCCTACCAGATCCAAGGAAACTCAACAAGTTTTTGGGAAAAAATCCAATCCCATTCGGAAGAACACCAGTTCAACAATCAATAAAGTTGCATACAGAACGTAACTAAAGCTAGAAGGAAGTTGATTCACCAAAGAGAGTGATGCGTACTGATGCACCACACAGCATCAGACAGTAGTAACTAAATGAGAACAGTCTAATAGTTACCTAGTGTTATATAATCTCGTGTAATAGAACACAAGACATTATACGTGAGGCTAGATAGACACGAGTGAGGATCAATAACATTAACAATTAACATTAATGACGGTGTACACACTACAAAGGACTTGTGCAGTTTTTTTTAAGGAACGATAGGAACGGACATTGTGTAGGGTGCAACCGGTCCATGATTAACTGTTAATACCACCGGTGTCTATTTCGGATGTTCATGAAATTGGATTACCAGAGGTCTACAGAGGCAAAGCAGTATCCGGCAAGATGGTTTCGGCAACGGGTGAGAAGTACATGTTCTGACGTACCGTGCTGTGGTCTATCTTTGCTGGGATCAGCTGACTGGGTTGCTGTCTGAGAGTCAGAGTCTACACACTTTATAGAACACGTCACACATTTTCTTCACATACACGTCTCATATACGTTACACTTTTATTTTAATAAATTACTCTTTATTAATTTCTAGAAGCAAGAGTTGTTGAGTATGTTGCGTTGAGGACGTTTGAGAAGGGGGCATAGTACGACAGTGTGAGAGTGATAGGAAAAGGTGTCCATAGGCTGATGGAGTGTGTTGGACGGAAGCTGGTGGATTCTCCAGAATATTGAGAGGGAAAAAATATTATAATGTGGGTGTCGGCTCTCTTCACTCCAGGGACGACACTGTAAAGGAGGACACGACAGTAGCATAACGGCGCTGCCCGGGCGAAATTTCGAGTTACAAATCTACCCAAAGTATTTCAGGATCCTCGCCGATGCTACGGAGTTCTTGCACTGAGCTGAGTTTTTCAAGACTCAGGTTTGAGTTAGGAGGAAAACGGAGCACTTATGGGTTAAACCCGTGTGCCGTGATGTTGATCCAACGACTAAACTAAACTAAGCGCTTATGTCAGGTTCAGATTGGGAGAAGATTTCGAAATATGTCAAAGTTTTGGATTTATTCTTTCAGACCACGGTCCTGCTTGGCAGTCAAGATTTTGTTTCATGTAGCTGTGTATTGCCACTGCAATCATGGTTGACAAAGCGTACACGATGATGATCCGGGCTACATAGCTAAATTTAAGGCAGCATGTATTAATGACTTCAGTGAACGTGTAGCTAATATGACAAGTATTTAAATACTACAGATTGCAACAGCACTTGATCCACGCTACAAATACCTGAAGTGTTTGTCAAAAGATGCAAAAGAACGAACTTGGTCCCGTATTGAACAACAAATAGCAGTTAATGTTCATGTTGAGCAGATGGAGACTGCTGCAACGAATGATACTGACATTGACAATGAAACTATATGTGAAACAAATGAAGAGAATATTAAGCTAATTGAGTCTGAAATGGATAAGAAAGTTGCTGAATCGGTTGACCCTTTACAATGGTGGAAACTTAATGAACACCGATATCCAAAATTGGCATTCTTTGTCAAGACCATTCTGTGCATATCATCTACCTCAATTCCATGTGAACGATTGTTCAGCTCTGCTGGTTATATTGTTATTAAGACGCGCTCGTCACTTGAAGCAAATACTGACAACATACTCGTGTGTTTGCATAGTTGGTTATTAGATGACATATGAACAAGACAATCCATAGTTATTTAGATTTTTGACAAATACGACTATAATGTGAGTTATATGACTATAACTGTTTTGCTTTAATCGAAATTAACCATTACTTAATCGTTAATTTTTCAAAAGTTAACTATTAAATTTAAATTAATCGGGTTCAGCCCTAATATATATATATATATATATATATATATATATATATATATATATATATATATATATATATATATATATATATATATATATATATATATATATATATATATATATATATATATATATATATATATATATATATCAGCCTATTAAGAGAGGGATACGTATTGACTGCAGACAACGAACAAGATCAGCAACATTTAGTAGATGCAGTTATTGTGTACAGTAAACTACTACTCTCTCTCTCTCTCTCTTTCTCTCCCTGTTTCTAAATATCCCTCCGTCTGTTATTTATTATATAGCTTCCTGTTGTAATCTCTCTCTCTCTCCCTATTTCTGCCTGTGATTTTTATTTCGTTATACGTCGCTCGTGGTCTTTCTATCTATCTCTAACTCTTTCATTCTCTGTTACTTATTCGGTAGATGCATGTCCGTCTCTCTCTCTCTCTCTCTCACCCACTCTGTTGCCTCTTCTGTCGCTATGCCTGTCTCATTTACTCCAAGTAATGGCCACCCTAGCGAACGTGTATGGATCTAGTAACCTAAGCATCCATGGTTTTGGAGAAAAGGAAGTGTCAGTGAGCCGACTGAAGAAGTGCTTAATGTTGAGACATAGCAGAAGGACAACGAGGTCTTATTGCGGGCAATAGATGTGTGTGTGTGTGTGTGTGTGTGTGTGTGTGTGGGTGCCTGCGTGCGTGCATGCGTTCGTGCGTGCGTGCGCTCGTGCGTGTGTGTCTGTGTGGCTGTGTGTGTCTGTGTGTGTGTGTGTGTTTCTCTGTGTGTCTGTATGTATGTGTGTGTGTGTGTGTGTGTGTGTGGTCGACTATCCAATAACGCTGTTGTTACGATAATGAAGATTCCACTGTACAGGAAACAGGGCTAAAACAGTAAGTACACAGCGTCCGCCATTTATTGTATCGTTCCCGTGGCCTAGCCATGAAAACATTTGTGTGTGGCAGTCTGTTCAAAAAACCTTTAACAACGTGCATGTGCATATTGAAAAACACATATACACATATGTACAATCTGTGGTCACCGATTTATCAAGAATGCTGGATATCTCCAACAGTTGCTGCACTTCCGTCTCTTGTAACCACGCCTAGATTAGTGTATAAGTATGGTGATAACTGTTTTTCATTCCGAATGATTTTATGAACATGAATAGAACCAAACATATCTGACGGTAACGACATGCCCAGAAATATCCACTGTGTGAAACGACCTTCTCATAAAATTGGAGCACTTATAGATCAGAATTCCCATTCTCTAACTTTATTCAGGCGCTCGATCTTATTTTTGTGAGTAACATTTGTGGCATGATTGTTAGTAGTCATAATACGACATTGTTTATGATTTATCTGTTCAACAATATTCGCATTCAATTGCTCCTCGTCATTGTGTTGTATTTATAAACACATATTTTAACATATCACTAGATAAATACCCACTGACATAAATATCATTCAACATTTTGGTTAATATTTTTACTCCAGTTTCTCCCAGTGTTCCAATTTGACTATTGTGATTCCATCTGACCAGGCTGGTTTTGCTTTCTTCATATGTTCGATACCGTCAGTGACTTCTTAGAATACGATGAATACTAAATGTTTTCTTATGTTAATTCTTTCTTTTCTCAATCATTTCATTTACTTATATACTCATGTCATCTTTTCACTATAATACCTTCCTCCAATAATTTCTTTCCTGTTTATGATTTCAAACACCTTGTGTTTACTATTTTGTTCATCCCTTGAGCTCATCCCTTGTGCCTGTGCATATTTTATATCAAGATAGTCAGCGGATATCATTGCATGGACAATGGGTTTGGTCTCTCACACGTGTGGTTACTACCAAGAAATAATTCAATGAAACTCTACGCGCTTTTCAAATACTTAGAACATCGTGTCTAAACATAATGTTTTCAGCATGAAGGTCATCAAGGACAGTACATGACATGTAATCAAGGGATGCAAACAAAATATTCGTTTCAGCAGTAAGGGCGAGACTGTCCATGGTTCTGAGTCCCGGACTATATACTTCCCCTCTTACAATTATTTACAAAACGACACCTAAATGATCACTAAGATAACACAACTTTTAGAACAAGAGATCAGAGAATATTCTTAGAGACTCAGTCTTTGAAAATGATACTAAGCAAAAGATAGTGATATAAGGCTAGGACTGGTTCTGAGGGCTGTTTCATCATTAAACTAGAGAAGACACAACAGTTCACCGTCTGTTAAATGTTACAGCGGCAGGTGTTAGGCAGGAACTCACCTGACACTGAGGACCTCATTCTGGAAACTCTAGACTGGTGTCGCGGATGTATAGTATCTGATCTGATACGTAGACCCAGGTCTGTATTCTGGCCTTTCCCTTCAGGTTTCTGCTGCTTGAGTGACATGCATTGATAGCCCAGTCTCGATTTTTACTTAACAATTGTTAGTATTAATTCAATCATCACTATTTCTATCAGAGATAATATTATCATCATCATCATCATCATCATCATCATCATCATCATCATCATCATCATCATCATCATCATCATCGCCATCATCATTGTCATTATTAGTATTATTAATATATTAATACTATTATTTTATTCATAGTTTACACCTGCCCCGTTGGTTACTCATCATATCGTTTTACTATTTGGCCAGTTAATGAATGCAATGCAAACATGCTATTTTTTGTGGCTTCTCATGTCCTGTGTTTTTGCATTCTAAGCATGTTACTATAAATAGCTGTAACAGAGACACAAATCTTTGTCAGCCATTACAAATATAATATTACAATAATGGCCGGGAGCTCACTGTCTCATTGGCACAGACATATAATCATACAGTTAATATTCCCCTTGCACACCGTCCCCCACACCCCCGCTGCCAGTGTTGTGGTCCTCTGTCACTGCACTTGCCTCATTCAATCTCATGATTATATCCCGCTGCCAGAGCTTATGCAATGCTTAAGTAAGAAATTGATGTCAATAAGTCAGGATTCGCCGCATGATGCTAAAAAACGTGGGCTTTTCTTGGCTAGGCAGGCTTTATCTTAGTGCTGGCGTGGATCCTTTTCTCCTTAACCTCATTCATCAATGTTCCATTCTGCTTGACACGCTTTAGGCAGTCTAGTCGGCAATTGCTCTGCCTGATGTGTTGAGTCCTCGCATTGTTCTTCTTGGGGATGATGCGGCTGACAACATGCTTATTGACTTCGACACCAACAGCATTTGGGGTCACATTAAACACGCGGCTAGTGTTTCCCACGGTAGAGCTTGTGTGGGATACATCTCTGAATGGCGCCGTCGCTCTTAATATCAACATTATCCCCGCGCTTGTAGACGCCCGTATACTGCGACAGATTGGTAACATATTATTATTTGCGTCAAAAACAGAATGAATGGGAGAATAGATTTCTGGCGAGAGGCAAAGAAAGCTGGTCTCTATCCATCCTCCCTAAAGTGTGAAGATGGCAACGAAAATTGATCTGAGAAGAACATATACAGCAGCACCTATAAATGCTTTAGTGATATGTGATCAAGTGATGGTTTACGTTTGTGATTTGTCATGGCAACAAAGATACAATCATCGTGTGTCAGGTCATGTGGAGGAAGGCGTTCTTGTCTCGGCCAATAGAAAACTATCTCGATCCCCTGTCATTGCACTTGCCTTATTTAATCATATGATTAAGGTATTTGCATTGTCATGTGTCAATCTTTGCAGTGGCTTATCCACGCTTTTCTTTCCAGAGGCCATGTTATACATCGCTGTTCTTTCCAATTCGCTGTGGTGGTTAACACGATGAACATAATCCAGTTCCCAAGATATAATGCTGTTCATGAAACAGTCTTCTGTGAATTTAAGATATTGTAGAATCACAGTATTGTTCCCCTTCTTGGAACACGCTATTCTGATATTTGTAACATTCAAATGATCGCGGAACAGACATAACGTCTTACGGGAGGTGCCTTGAAGGGATTACAACAAGAATCGTTATAGCGAAGGCCGCATTTTGTAAGTTTGAAAACATGCTGACCAATATAAAGATGTCAATTCCAACGAGGAAAAGAGTGTTACAGTGCTACACGGAACCTATACTTGTGTATGGTTGTGAAATGTGGACAATGAGCAGACAAGCTGAAAAACATAAACTGGCTTTCTTAGGAAAATGCAATGAACACTATGGGCAGACATAAAAATCCAATACGTAGGTCCTACAATAAGCAAACGAAAACCGTAAACTGATTGGGGGAATTAGACGCATACAGTCAACATTTGTTGGGGACATCAACAGAAGAAATAAACTGGACAGCTTGTTGATAAGTGGCAAGATTGAGGGTAAACGAATAAGGGGAAGGCAGAGAAGTAAATATCTAGAAAGTATGACTACATGGCACGGTCGAGACAACTAAAAGGGCGGATCCAAACTCGTATTCATGTGTAAGATAAGGACATGTGACCGCCCACGCCTATAGGCTTGGCCAACTTGACCAACTAGGGAAAGTTCAGTTACTCATGTTATTCTGGGTCGCTGTAGGAGCATGAGTTGCTGTTGGAGAATGGGTCGCAGTGGGTGCCTGAGTCGATGTAGGAGCCTGGGTCGCTGTGGGAGCCTAGGTAGCTGTAGAAGCCTGGGTTGCTGTAGCAGTCTGGGTTGCTGGGTCGATGTAGGAGCCTGGGTTGCTGGGTTGATGTAGGAGCCTGGGTTGTTGGGTCGATGTAGGAGCCTGGGTTGCTGGGTTGATGTAGGAGACTGGGACGATGTAGTAGTCTGGGTCGATTAGGGGCCTGGTTCGCTGTAGAAGCCTGGGTTGCTGGGTCGCTTTAGGAGCCTGGGTTGCTGGGTCGATGTATGAGCCTGGGTTGCTGGGTCGCTGTAGGAGCCTGGGTTGCTGGGTCGATGTTGGAGCCTCGGTTGCTGTGGGATCCTGAGTTGCAATAGGAGCCTGGATTGCTGGGTCGATGTGGGAGCTTGGGTTGTTGGGTCGCTGTAGGAGCCTGGGTTACTGGGTCGCTGTGGGGGCCTGGGTTGCTGGATCGATGTAGGAGCCTGGGTTGCTGGGTCGATGAAGGAGCCTGGGTTGCTGAGTCGATGTAGAAACCTGAGTTGCTGGGTCGCTGTAGAAGCCTGGGTTGCTGGGTCGATATTTTCCCGTCTCGAAAGGCATTCGAACATATGACTAGCGGGCTGACAGGCAAGCTGACCAATCACTGTGCTGAAGCGGTTCCCAGAGTTACTGTAATAACAACAACTAGTCGCACCTATCAAAACACAATACATCAAGGTAATGAATCGATAATAAATAATGGAATATTACAAATATCGCACTTATGAACCAACATATATATATATATATGCATGTGCCTTAAAATCATTTCAAATATGGTCGTAATGATGTTTAATGGCCCGAAGAAAGAGATCATACCAATATACGTCGTTGATACATCCGCTAATGTTTGATCCTAGCAAAGACATGCTTCTGTGTTCAATTGCAATTGCTCTGAGTCGCCAAACATGTTACATGTGTTACCTTTATTGTCTTACTAATACGGGACTTTGGCGACACACCACATTCTTGTTTTGCCCTTTACTTTGTCTGTTCATCACAAACCGCTGTGTGTATGTGGGATTAGTGAAATATCCGTCTATGGTGGTAAAAACGTATATAGAGTAGAAGAAGAATAAAGAGAAAAAAAGATAACATATATATATATATATATATACTAGCTGACCCGGCCCGGCTTCGCCCAGTCCTTGGTGGGGAGCATCTCATTTAATTCATATAAGTAGTCATATAAGTTCCCGTTCCCGTTACCGACTGTCTGTCTGTCTGTCTGTCTGTCTGTCTGTCTGTCTGTCTGTCTGTCTGTCTGTCTGTCTGTCTGACCCGGCCCGGCATTGCCCAGCTCCTGGTGTGGAGCATCTCATTTAATTCATATAAGTAGTCATATAAGTTCCCGTTCCCGACTGTCTCTCTGTCTGTCTATCTGTTTGTCTATCTGTCTGCCTGACCCTGCCCGGTTTCGCCCAGTCCCTGGTGGGGAGCATCTCATTTAATTCATATAAGTAGTCATATAAGTTCCCGTTTCCGTTACCGACTGTCTGTCTGTCTGTCTGTCTGTCTGACCCGGCCCGGCATCGCCCAGCTCCTGGTGTGGAGCATCTCATTTAATTCATATAAGTAGTCATATAAGCTCACGTTCCCGTTCCCGACTATCTATCTGTCTGTCTGTCTGTCTATCTGTCTGTCTATCTGTCTGATCCGGCCCGGCTTCGCCCAGAACCTGACAAGCAATGCCAAGTTGAAAACATGAAATGGAAAACTGAATTATTGAATTCAAGAAATATTCACTATAGTTATATTGTCTGCTGTAGAGTCGAGAATCTTGCAGGATCGTTCACATAATGAGCATGATTTCGTGAAGTATGTACGGTCAGCCTAAAGTAATACAATAATGTAGTCCTCACTTGCCTGTGGCTGATTTCGTTTTAAATAAGACAATTTTAGAGGCAGTAATAGTGATTTATTTCTTCATTAGGTTAACATCAACAATGAGACTCTTGAGTCATTTGCACTCGTAATGACGTGCAGTTTTTATGTAACACTTGCTGAGGCTACTTTAAATAATTTGCAAATAGATAAACTAACTTTGTATTTGAGAAACTTGACATGAAGAATATCATACAAATGTGTTATTTTAAAGTAATAAACTCCTGGAACAGAAAGAGTTATTATTAAAGCAGTTTGAAATACAGAAAGTGAAAGCAACAAATAAACTTGCAACTGATACCGGGCATTTGCTGTGAATATACGATGTTATGCACCTATTTTCTAAACACAACTGCACTTGATGTTGTTATTATTGTGCTGGCATGCTGGAAGTACCACATGGACCCCGGCACTTAAATCAACATCTTCTGACAATCATGTTTAGAGGATAATCAATGTTGGATCCAAGTGGTTCAGAGGCAGGAGTCTAAAGCAATAATCAAGGCAGAATGGGTTAAAGTTACACGAGGGCAGCTTTGTCAAATATACCCCAAAAACTAAAGGTGTTAGATTACGACTATGACATAAAGCCAAAAATTTCCCCCAGGATCAAATGTGTTAAAGAAACACCAGAACATAATGCATTTAAAAAGCATGAAGACATTTGTACTTTTCTACTATTTCTCATTCTATTCTCCTCATCCTCCTTTTTTTTTTTTATCTTTCTCATCCTTTTCGCCTTCTTCTTCTCAACCTCTTTTTCTTCTTCCCCTCTTTTTCATCCCCAAATTCTACTTCTTCTCATATTCCCATCCTTCTTCTCTTCTTTGCCTCCTCTCCTGCTTGCCTGCCTGCCTGCCTGCCTGCATGCCTGCCTGTCTGTCTGTCTATCTAGAGGAGAAAAGTTTGCTTAATGCTAGGATTATTTTTTTTTAAATCTTGTATAAATTTCAAGTTATGGCCGAACACCAAATATGATGTCTAACGTAGTGCTTTTTGATAAACAATATTTTTTGTTTTTCTGTCTGGTGCGTAGACGAATAAATCCGAAGATTTTCCAACGCGTGAACAGGCCACATATAGCTGTCCGTGTGTGAAGCACGGATTTTCCAAATTTAGTCCACACACTTGTAGCGATTGTCCCTGTGCTTTGTTGATCGTCATGGCAAATGCAACTCGCACCGGAAACTGCAGGCGTTTGAATTCGAATGGCATGTCTGTTGGAATCATTGGGATGCGAGGCAACAGTACATCTTCTCCTTTAAATTTCCCATTCAAAATTGTAGCTTCGATGATATTGTTCATCATCTTTTTGACTGCAAGCCTGGTACCGTTGCAAAGTCGAGGTGGATTGATGTTTCGGAGAAGAATGATAGGCACGCCAATTTTCAATGTTAAAACGTGCGGCGGTATGCCTGGCAAATCAAGGGAAGTCAAGAATTCAGTTGGATAATTGACAACTTCGTCTTGATTCATCATAGAATCGATGGACTTATACGTTGTCGCTTCGCCTGGTATTTCGTTTTGAATGGCGCAATTTATGGCATTGACATCGTTGTTTTTAGCTGCTAATATAGCACGTGCACTGAGCCATTGATGATTTTTGTGATTCCGTGCCATATTTGGGAAAACTGTGTCAATTAATTCGTCTATAGTTGCTGTGATGTTACAGAAGTTTGTTGGCAACGTGATACTATGTGTGGATTCATCGATTGGCATTTTTCCATTCCCAATATCCAACAATTGTTTTGCGAAAACTTCTGCGGATGCATCATGTTGTAGTTGTACACGCATGTTGGTCTTCAAAGTCAATTTCTAAACGTGTCGCCACAAAACTGATGATTTCAGACATGCATTAAGTTCATCAGCGGGTGTTGAACGTGGTATAACTGGTAGAGTTTGTCGAAAATCACCAGACAATAAAATAAGTGCGCCACCGAAGAGCTGTTCATTTCCTCTGAAATCTTGTAGTGTACGATGAAGCGCCTCCAATGCTTTTTTGTGTGCCATAGTACATTCGTCCCATACAATGAGTTGACATGATTGGAGTACTTTACCCATTCCAGAATTTTTTCGGATATTGCATGTTGGTGTCTCAGTGATGTGAATATTCAAGGGCAATTTTAGTGCTGAATGTGCTGTTCGGCCACCATCCAAAAGAGTTGCCGCAATTCCAGATGATGCGATAGCCAGCGCAATATTTTGTCGTGATCGTATGGTTGCCAATATAAGTGAAATGAGAAAAGTTTTCCCTGTGCCCCCGGGCGCATCTAGGAAATACAATCCGCCGGTTTGGCTTTTAATTGCATGCATAATTATGTCATACACTATACGTTGTTCTGGAACCAATTTCAGAAGATTTGTTTGAACAAATGCACACAATTCGTCGACATCAAAGAGTGATTCTCGTTGCAAATCACGATCGAAAAGATCGTTTGCAGATCGATCTGGCGCAGTCATTCCCAATTGTACCAGTGGTTTGTTAGCGATTGCCAAACATATGTCCTCCGTCGAAACCAATGCTTCATTATACACATTTTGTGTGAATTGAATGTCCGGATTTTGATTCATTGCACGCAAACGATGTAGGATGTCTTCACTCATACAGTCTTTGTATTTTTCCCAAAGATCTTTTGGATTGGATGGGAAGCAAGTTGTCAATATGATGGCAAATAATGTGCGTATTTGCTGTGGTTGAGCAGTATTTGATGCATCAGCGAGTGAAGTGTCCCAGTGTGCATCGTTTTCAAGAAGATGTAATTCTTGGCAAGTTTCACGATAAGTGGCACATACTTGACCGTTTACTGTTCTTAATTCTTGAAAGGATGTCGGTCCACGTACGTTGATTAACAGTAATCGCAAGTAAAAGCATTCTGCATTGTTTGGGTGAACAGTGTACAGACGGCCTAACGCGTCGGTCGAATATAAATTGGTATGTCCTTCAACTGCTTTACCTTGTTTGCGACGTTGAAACTTTTTCGCTGATGCATTCCATGTGTAGTATGTTGGCACTTCAGAGTAAAGTAGTGTCTTTGCAAACATATCATTCCCACACAATGAAAAAAATGCAGTTAACGTTGTTGGTGGTGGTGACAATGCTCGTTCACTTGCATTTTCTGTTGTGAAGTACACGCGCTGTCCATTTTCAAGGTGCACTGCCAAATGAACAACTGTTGGATGACGTTCATGGATTGGAAATGATAAAATACGCCATACTGCTTCATTACTATTAATGTAGCGTCCCACTTGATATTGGTCTATTTCATCGATAGACGCAGTTGCATTTCCCACTCCAAAAACTGCCATATCGCTTCCTTTGTTGACATATTTGCAAATGTACTTGATCGATTTAACCGAATTGCAATACTCGACATTGATGTGTGCTTTGTACGTTTTCGAGAGTAACGGTGAATACGGTACAACCCAACGATTATCGACTTGAAGATCATTGTTTCGTACTTTTAAAGTGATAGATTTGCCGCCATCTTCAGTTGAGCGTCGACGATATAGTGGATATCCGTCATTGCCAGTGATTGTCTCTGCATGTAAATGTCTTGGGTACCGTTTTGTGCATTTTCCATCAGACATGCAAGGTGAATTGTTATTGAGGAAGCCACATGGACCATGAATCATGTTTTTGGTGACGACTTCAAGTAACTCTGGATCAATGTCGACATCTGGTATTTCTGCTGAGATGACTTGATCAATTTGATCTGGTGTGATTTTTTCCATCAACCAAATCAAAATGTGTGCATGTGGCAATCCTCTTTTTTGCCATTCGATGGAATACATCCAACAGCGTGTCTCTCCAAAAACGTGATGCTTGACAATTAAATCCATTAAAGATTTCAATTTTTGTTTGAACACACGTGCGGAAATATCAGGGCGATCTGATGATGATTGTCCAGTTAACAACAGTTCTGTTATTTCATCCCATGTAGGATTGCATGTGAAGGTAATAAACAAATCTGGGCGGCCATATGCGCGAACATATGTCATTGCATCTTGTGCGTATTCATGCATGTGCCGCTTGACCACCCATCTGACTGTGTTTGAATCAGTGTTTCTGATTCTGGTGTCTTGGTCCTCCTTCCTCTCACAAGTTTTTGTGTTCGTCTGTGGGTAGTCGTCGCTCTTCTTATTGGTAGTTTCATTGACTGTAGGTTCAGATACTTTATTACAGCTTGCATGCAGACTCTCCAAAGGCAGGTTCGTCTTCTTGATAGTCTGGTCGGTTTTCTCACTATGCATCTTGGAAGCTGCTTGTTTCTTTGTGCTATTACGACGTGCCATTTTCCCCCCGTATCAGACTGCTTGAAATGTGTAAGGCGTCTTGGCTTGATAGCGCTGAGAAGTGCTGTCAAGCGAATCGTGTCGATATGATGGCGGAAAACACTAAAGATGCGATGATATTGTTCAACATCTTTTAGATAACTTCTTAAGTATAGAAAGATGAGTTACAATGTTATGCATTATGCATTATTTTTATGTAAACTTTGAAAATGTCTAAAAGATTGTATCATTATTTATTATAACTCATATGCCGGTACATAACTATAGACAAAGAGTTTATAAATCATTGAAAACGATACAACAATATGACTATAAGTTATACAACAATGTTATTAAAAGTTATGCCCCTTGAAATAACTTTTTCTAGAGTTAAGTCCCTTAGCTAATGTGTAGTCACGTCATTTTCTTCCCTTTCCCAAGCGTTTTGGTTCGGGGATTCTTTCATCATCATCATCATATACTTACGTACGTATTTTGGGAATGGGAGGAGGGAGGAGGAGGAAGAAGAAAAAAAAATACAACAGTTGACAGCTCTGGAATGAAAGGAAGGCGTGTAGAAAATTTCATCTCAATCGGATGGGCCGTTAGCGAAAAAATAAAGGACATACATATTTACATATTTACATATTTACATACATACACTTTGTTTTATAGATATAGATATATATATATATATATATATATATATATATATATATATATATATATATATATATATATATATATATATATATATATATATGTTATCTATTTTTCTCTTTATTCTTCTTCTACTCTATATACGTTTTTACCACCATAGACGGATATTTCACTAATCCCACATACACACAGCGGTTTGTGATGAACAGACAAAGTAAAGGGCAAAACAAGAATGTGGTGTGTCGCCAAAGTCCCGTATTAGTAAGACAATAAAGGTAACACATGTAACATGTTTGGCGACTCAGAGCAATTGCAATTGAACACAGAAGCATGTCTTTGCTAGGATCAAACATTAGCGGATGTATCAACGACGTATATTGGTATGATCTCTTTCTTCGGGCCATTAAACATCATTACGACCATATTTGAAATGATTTTAAGGCACATGCATGTGCCAGCCAAAAATACAGCTCATGACTGCACTTTAATTCTGAGATTAAATGGATATTGCAAAAGATATATTATCCAGTAGGCGGCGTGCACTTCCTTTGTGATATTATCAATCACGTCAGGTCACGTACTGAAAAACTATGACATCGCAAATAGCAAAATTTAAATTGGTAGGTGTTGATAATAAAGGCAATATGTTTCATTAAAAATCATTCTATACTTTCTTAAAACTAAGTGCATTACACAGCTGTCATTTATTCGCTATTTTTTTATTTGTTTTGTTTGTTGGTCTCCCTTGTTGGCTATAACATCATTTCTATGTATGTCCCCTGAGACTAGATTTCCTATTATACATATGTCTAAATCTTTAACTATGACACATTACAATTATCGAAATGAGTTGCAATATTCATAACGCAAAGATCAAAGCGGGTAGTAATATTCATAACGCAAAGATCAAAGCGTGTAGTAATATTCATAACGCAATGATCAAAGCGGGTAGTATACAGAATACCAGAGGTCACTAGTGAAAATTACTGCAGATTATTTCAAATCTATGCTTGGTACTAGTGGCCCTTGCATCTGCCTTTATCCACCAACATTTTGCAGGGATGGAGGTCAGCACCATCTTACACGATCACCAGTATCATAGATCAGCTTTGTTTTTTTTTTTTTTGGTCTCAACAATGTCACGTGACAATACCATCCAGATATTACATTCTCTGCCTTCCCGTCTTCTTTGAACTTCAAATTTGCCAGTTGTAATCCCAGGTCTTTGGTTTATTTCCTCCCCGTTCAGTGGCCAACAATATTGACTGCCGACGTCTTATTTGTCCAATTGAATTATGGTTTCTATTTGTTTCTTATATGACTTGCCCATTGAATTTTCTTTGTCTTTCCATGATTTCTGTGGTATCTCACTTTTTTGTATCGTTGCGAAAATATTTGCCAGAATGATTCTGCGCAGACTTTTATGACCCGGGAGTCATGCCTACCTCAAATAATACTGTGGCTTTCGGCGGAATCGTTCTACCAGCTGCAATAAAAATTCCTTGAATAGAATCAACCACTCGGTATTGCCTTCATCGATCTCACAAAGGTACTTGATTTGGTCATTCGTTTGGGTTTGTTCAAGTCACTAAAGAAAATCGGTTGCCCGCCAATTCTTCTATCCACATTGGAATCGTGCCACATAGGCATAAAGGGTGTAATAATATTTGGTGGGGCATCTTCGGAAGAGTTTGATATCACGAGTGGAGATAAGTAATGTTGAGTGCTTGCTCTCAACATTTTATTTTGAATGTAATTTTCACTTCTACTGAAATATGCCTTTCATGATCAGGTTAGTGGTATATACATTCACTCAAGCTCAGGTGGTTGCCTGTACAATGCTCAGGGATTGAAGGCCGAGACCAGCATTAGGAGGGTACTGAATAGAGATTTACTTTTTGCAGATGATGCTTTATTTACGACCCACTCTTAGGAAATCAATTGCAACGTCTTTTATCTGTATTACACCGCGCCCGCCGGTTCCGATCGACTCTTCCAAAGATCCAGGTAGACGTTGTAGACGTCACTGTCCACAAGAGACAAGACTTCATTGTCGGAGAGCCTAACTGTCAGCTTTTGAACCAGTGGTCGTCCGAGGATCTGGACCACGTACCGGATAACGTCCGGGGAGCTGAGGGCTTTATTGACGGCCAGACGTATCGACCCGGCACGATAACATCGTGTGTACCGAGGTTGGGGGAAACGAACTAGTAGCTGCTACTTCGGGCCGATCGTAGATGGATTGTTGGTCACGATGATCGTTTGCCGCAATCCTTTCACCCCGAGCGGCTCCCCGAGGCGGCGGTAAGGGTTAAGCTTACGACCTTATGCACTTGAAGACATGGCTAGTTGTCTATTGTTGTTACTTCGTAGCAATATCTAAGGAGGATAGAGTTGAGTTGCCCGATTTTGTTGGCGAAGAGGCGCCGCTTGAAACGGGAGATTTAGAGACAAGCTTCATCGACGACTTTGATATTGATAAGCCCCGCATTGTTAATGCCGGGTGGCCGGATGCGTCACAGAGGGATCCACCCTCCCCCCAATCTTAAAAGTGGAAGTAGAAAACAGTGCCATTAAGGACTATTTTAACATGGTGGAGACGATGTGTGGTACCAGACCTATAACGGGCATAGATTATACTACAATTAAGTTGGGTCGCAAGAATGCGCGCTATGTTGAGAGTGAACGGATTACACGGTTTGCTGATAGCGTGCCTTTAGCTTTGAGTATCCTCAAGGACCAGACGTGCATTGTGGTTTGTGGACAAACTGCCACCAAAGACTGTCACCGTCCTCCAGCAGATTGATAGTGCTCTGGTGCAGGAACAAGCTGATCTAGGTGGTGCGGATTGTCACTGTAGGAGCCTGTGTTGCGGGGTCTCTGTGGGAACCTGGGTTGGTGTGGCAGCCTGGGTCGCTGTAGGAGCCTGGATTGCTGGGTCGCTGTAGGAGCCTGGGTTGCTGGGTCGATTTAGGAGACTGGGCTCCTGGGTTGCTGTAGGAGCCTGGGTTGCTGGGTCGCTGTAGGAGCCTGGGTTGCTAGGTCGCTTTAGGAGCCTGGGTTGCTGGTCGCCTCGAACGGCATTTGAACATATGACTAGCGGGCTGGCAGGCAAGCTGACCAATCACCGTGCTGAAGGGGTTCCCAGAGTCACTGTTATAACAACAACTAGTCGCACCTATCAAAACACAATACATCAAGGTAATGAATGGATAATAAATAATGGAATATTACAAATATCGCACATATGAAACAACATATATATATATATATATATATATATATATATATATATATATATATATATATATATATATATATATATATATATATATATATAGAGAGAGAGAGAGAGAGAGAGAGAGAGAGAGATTTTCTGGTTCATTTGTGCATAGTAGTATCTAAAGTTATGGCGGATAGCAACCAAGATGGAGGTGTAAACTTTCGCTTCGAATTTGAGATCTAATTATGTGTTCTGTGCGTGTTTCTTAACATCAATCTGATCAAATAAGGATGAACCTACGACAGGTCCAGCAAACCGGTATGGAGGTATATGCTTTCAGTGACAGACCCAAATCCCTGCCTTAAGAGAACGGCAAATAAGATATCAAAAAGTGTAGAAGCAAGCACGCAGCCCTGCTTTATTCCATTGCTGATGCTGAATGGCTGGGATGGTGAGCCGTCAAATAAAATGGTCACCTGCATGGTTTCGTGAAATGATTTCACGAGACTAAGAAGGGTGGGTGGACATCCTATCTTGTCAAGGACCTTAAAAATGCCGTTTCTGCTCACGAGGTCAAATACCTTTGTAAGGTCGATGAAGGCAATACATAATGGCTGCCTCTGTTCTCTGCACTTTTCTTGGAGCTTGCGGAATGAGAAAATCATATCGATGGTGGACCTGTTAGGACTAAATCCGCACTGTGATTCGGGGTAGATTCTTTCAGCAAGAATGTGTAACCTTTTAAGTCTTACTCGAGTAAAAATCCTGCCTATAACGCTGAGTAGGGAAATGCCGCGATAGTTGTTTCAGTCGCTTCTGTCACCTTTGTTTTTATAAAGGGTAACAATGTTTGCGTCTTTCATATCTTGTGGTACTGATTGTTCTTTCCAGCAGAGCTGAAGTATTGCATACAGTTCTGGGATGATTGTTTCTTTGCTACATTTTAAAAGTCCAGGTGGAATACTATCTTTTCCTGGTGCCTTGCCGGATTTGAGTGATTTCTGTGAGGCATGGTTCGTTATCCAGGGCATGCATTGTGGACTGTTAATCGATGGCTACCAGAGCTTCTTCTCCGACAGTGTTATCCACTGAGTATAGCTCTGAGTAGTGTTCTACCCAGCGATTCATTTGTTTCGCTCGATCTTTTATTATTACCCCCTCTGTTGATCGCATAGGGGCCATCTTATTTATTGATGGACCGACCACTTGCTTGATGCCCTCGTACATTCCTCTTATATTTCCAGTGTCTGCACAAGTTTGAATTTGAGCAGAGAGCTGTAGCCAGTACCTGTTGGCATAATTTTCTTGCCATCTGTTGTACTCTATTTCTGGCCGTTTACAGTGCCTGCAATATTTTCTCTGAAGGTGATGTTTCATACAATGAGAGTGCGTGTCTCTTTATCTCCAGGACTGGGAGCATCTCTTCTGAGTGTGCTTCAAACCAGTCGGTTGACTTAGTTTGCTTCTTGCCAAATGTTGATAGTGCTGTATTGTAGATTGTGTCGAGAAAATGACTCCATCTCTCGGTGACAGTTCCATTTGTGGGGCCAAACAGAGTTGACCTTCTTCTCTTTGTTTTGGGTGCCACTGGAGTCAATGCGTGGTCTTGCTTCTGTTCTGCTTCTGTAGAATCTCTTGGGCTTTATCTTCACCTTGCTGTAGACGAGTGAATGGTCGGTGTCTCAGTCAGCACTATGATAGCTGCGAGTCAGCCGTACTCTGCAGAGATTGCTTCGTTTAGTGAGCGCCAGTTCGAGTTGGTGCAGTTCTTTGATCTGGGGTGCCTCCATGACACCTTGTGTTGAGATTTGGTGTAGAAGAAGGTGTTGGTCACGTGCAGATTATGGTGGCTGCAGAATTCCAAGAGACTTTGACCATTGTCATTGATCTTCCCAACGCAAAACTGTCCTAGACATGAAGGCCAAGATTTTGTGGTCGGAGCCAACCATGGCATTGAAATCCCCCAGGATAAAAAGATGTTGTTTCTCTGGTGTTTCACTGACTTCTTTACTAAGGTCGTCATATAACTTGTCTTTATATTCTGATGCTGCAGTTAGTGTTGGGGCATAAACGCTTATAATACTAAATGGGCCTCCTCTGTCTGGAGTTGGAGCTTCAGTATTCTTTCAGTGCCATCACTTGGTGGTAAGGTGAAATTAAGCAGCTTGTTTCTTATAGCGAAGCCAACTCCATACTCCCTGGTCTCTCCGCACGGCTTGCCATGCCAGTAGAAAGTGAAGTCCCTCTCCTTGATGCTTCCAGATTCTTGGAGTCTGGCCTCTTGCAGGGCGACAATGTTTGTCCCCAGTCTTAGTAGTTCGTTGTTTATTACTGCAGTTTTGCGGGCATCCACAACCGCATTTAGATCGTCTGAGATGCCAGGGGTCATGGTTCTTATGTTCCATGTTCCAGCCTTAGGACCGGTTGTTTTTTTTTTTTCTTCTTGTTGCTAGGTGTATAGATTGCGGTCCATATGTCAGGATTTTGTCACTAGGCTCCACACACCCTAAGCAGCAGATGAACCGTGGCGAGGTAACACATTATTTACTGGGGGCTGTCCAGCTTAGGCTGGCGGTAGCTGTCTAGTGAGATACGATGATCTCTCCCACCGTCGGAAGTAGCCCCTGTCGCCTTGCTCTACACCAATCGAGCATTAAGACTTATAACCGGCAAATGCTGCTTCCCGTGTTGTGTCACCGCTTTACGCTGTGCTGAAGTGACCTCTTCAGGGCACAAGCCTGGGAAATGGAAATCGGAGAACCAGCTGTTGCCCAGTAGCAAGTTGTCCTTCTCCACGTCGCCGATGTTGACCACGGGAGAGGCAGTAGCCAATGCAACTTGGCATCGGTGCCGTCACAGTTGTTGCCAGAACTATGTTGTTTACAACATGGAACTGCCTTAGGGACTCCATCTCCGAATTTGTCCTAAGGGTTTACTCCCGAAGCCTTTCCTATATAGGTATACCCGCAAGGCAGCGGAGGTTTGAGATTTAGAGTTCCCTCTCTTAGAAGAGATACCAACCAAGGCTGACGAGCCTCCTCTGCCCGGGAATCAATAAGGAGGGAGGTCCACCATTCTTCCTTCCTGGCAGTGACCATACTGACCGGATGGCCGTAGCCATTCTCTATTGAGAGATCCTCTGCCCACCGTCACTGACTTGAAACCATAATCAACAACTATCTGTCGGCTGCTCCAAGTCCAATCCACCTCCTGCTCCCATGGCTTCACGTTACCCTGTGGGCGGGGGGGGGGGGGGGGGCTAAACGGGTACTCCACTTTGCCCAAGTGTGCCCCGTAGGCTAGCGGAGGGAAGGAGGCACCTTACTTCTCCTTTGATAGGATATATATATATATATATATATATATATATATATATATATATATATATATATATATATATATATACACACACACACACACTATATTTTTATATCAAATCATCTGTTTCCTCATGCCATTGAAACCCTTACGGCAATATTTGATTCATTATCAGGCACATGCATATGCGCCAGCCAAATATATAAGAATGTAATTCATCTCGCTATTGCAGGTTAAAAGATATCACACTCCATATAATGTACAGAGTGTAAACTCCACTTGGTTTGAGATATAATCTATTAGGTGAGTCTGCATACTTGAAATCTAAGAGATTGCATTTATTTAAATTGTTTAGGTAGCTTTTGATGAAATGCATTTCATTAAAAATTATGTTACAGGATCTTTTTATCTAACTAATTGCATTACATTGCCAAATAAATTAGTGTCATTGTCTCCCTTGAAATTATCATTTCTGTTTATTCCCTTGACACTATGATTTCATGTAACATCACACTGGACTCATCTGGTATTCTGTGTGCTACCCGCTTTACACATTGTGTTATAAATATAGCTCCTCATTTCGATCACTGTAATGTACATCAACAGATTCGTGGGCAAAAAGGCAGAAACCTTTATAATAGGAAATAATTACAATAAGGTGTAAAAATATAATCGATGCTGTTTTTTTTTTAAAATTTTAAAATAAAGGAAGACAAGAAAGCTAGTGTTTATTAATCTTTTTTGCATATCCTTTACAGGACATCGCTGTCAACATCAGTATCTTTCAACTGATTGTTGATTTCTTGGCAAGATTACGCTCAGTAGTTTGCCATTGCTTTCTGAGTGACCGGCTCCATACTCTCATAAGTCACTGGCGCGACTCGAACCGCTTCCAATTCTCGTGTCCTCGCGTCAACCACGAGAGTATTCGGGGTTACGGAGAAAGCTGCTAACACCTCGGCCAGGGAGACCGGCTAGTGTTTATTAGAGTATATAAATGAAGGACCTTTAATGAATATAGTTTGTTAGAAGATAGCATAGTATGATTCCAAAGGAAATATGCATCCCTTATGATAAATGGTTCCCAAAGAAAATTCAATTACTTGCGCTCTGTTCGATTTTTCAGGATGTGACCTCACGTGGTAGAAAATATAACAACAGAAGTGCAATTAAACTGCGGGATATATATCTAGGTAATATCCTTGTTTATATAATGTTCTGATCAGTTCAGTGAGCTGAATTGTCTTGCTCTGTTTTATTTGGCTGCCCTGTGCCCGTGATGGTTAACGAACTTCTGACTTTGTCATGGAAATGTTTTCATAACTTTTATACCACACAAAGCAGTGCTTATACAAGTAGCATCTCTTTTTTTTCTTTACATTTGAGATCATAAAAACAAAAATAAAAACAAACAAAAACAAAAATAACACACACAAAATAACAGCATTCTTATACACATACGGTAATACTCCATGCACTGAATGGTGCAATTATCTGCGCATTGTTTTGATGACAATGCATGGATCATCAGATATCATGCACTGTAATCGTATCTTTCAATAGAAAATCTTTCATACTCCAAATATTTCCATTCACATATACAACATATACAGACTAACTTGTTAATTTGAAATAACAACTACGGTTCTGAAGATCAAGGCAATTTATGTGTGTGTGTGTGTGTGTGTGTGTGTGTGTGTGTGTGTGTGTGTGTGTGTGTGTATGTGTGTGTATGTATGAGTGTGCGTGTGTGAGTGAGTGTGTGTTTTATTTTTTTGATTGAACAAAATGACAACACAACATGTTAGGATTTTAACACGTTTAACAGTGTCACAAGATGGACATTACATTAAAAATTGCAAGATGAGTCCCATTTTACAAAATAAATTAAAAACACGTAAGTTTGAGTTTGCTCTCGCTCGAGCGAGCGAGGGAGAGAGAGAGGGGGGGAGAGAGAGAGAGAGAGAGAGAGAGAGAGAGAGAGAGAGAGAGAGAGAGAGAGAGAGAGAGAGAGAGAGAGAGAGAGAGAGAGAGAGAGAGAGAGAGAGAGAGAGCCATTCGGGGATATCAGAAAGCAGGTTTGATTAAAACTATTTTTTATCTTAACAATTGTTGTCCTCACATTTATTGACAGCGATACATCTTATCTTTCATTCAGGATAATGCTCGCTCGGGTGATGTGATTATCCACACAGATGGGTCGGTGTTGAGAGGCGGGAGAAGTGCCTGGGGGTTCTTAGCAAAAGCTAATGGTCGACGTTTGGTGCAGGAGAGCCTGGCATATGATACCAAGACATCTAGCTTAAGAATAGAGGTGGAGGCGGTCAGTGCAGTTTTCCGCTGGATGGAGAATACGATACACACACACACACACACTCACACACACACACACACACATCGTGATAGTAACTGACTCAGAAAGCATGCTGAGGAAGGTGAGGACAGGCAAGCTTCGGGCAGAGTGGCTTGCTTCGCTTCGGAGGTCACGGGCGGCAAGCATCGCCTGGATCTTTTCTCCGGGGCATGCCGGTGTGCAGGGGAATGAACAGGCGGACAGATTGGATGGCTCTGCCAGACATGGTAGAGTACTGATGCATGACAAGGCTGACGTGGTTGCGGCCTTGTGGGAGCACGTGTACACCTCGGAGGAACAAATGGATCACCATGGTCTGGCAAGAATGAGACAGCGAGGAGTGACGAGGGGATGTGGCCGACGCTCGACGCTCAGAGAAAAGGCGAGACGGACATATATTCAGATTGCTACTGGTACTATTGGTGTTGGAACTCTTCGCTGGCTGCTGAAGATGGAGACTGAGAGCTTATGGGAATGCCCCGAATGCTGTGATGTCCTTTTCTAAATCAATCAATTATCAATCAACATCTCATCTCATCATGTTCGTCTTGTAACTTGTGGTGACGAGGTAAAGTATAAACAGCGGGAGAATGCCCGCTTATGGGCTTCATGTATCGATATTCTCATGGACTCTGTTATTCCCTGCGTCCAACATTTATGTGGTCGGCCTCTTCGTCTGCTTCCCTCTCGTCTGTACATCATTGCGTGTTGTGGTATACTGTTACTTGGTAACCTACTTTCATGGCCAAACCAAACGACTTGCTGCCTTCTAATAAAATCTAGTGAAGCTACAACCCCCACTTTAGTCCTGATTTCTTCATTTATGATCTTATCTTTTCTTGATACATTGAGTATTCTTCTTAGGAATCTCATTTCTGTGGTTGTGATTTTTCTTTTCACTTTTTCTGTCATTGTCCAGGTTTGGTATCGGCAACATAGTGTTGGTAGGAAGATTGTGTTGTAGATTGATTGATTGATTAATTGATTGATTGATTTAGGAACCGACATGACAACATTCGGGACATTCCCATAAACGCTCCGTCCCCATCCTCAGCAGCCAGCGAAGAGTTCCAACACTAATAGTTCCAGTAGCAATCTGAATATATGTCCGTCTCGCCTTTCCTCTGAGCGTCGAGTGTCGGCCAGTTCCCCTGTGTTGTAGAGTGCTTTCTTAGTAGTTATTGATACATGTTTGTTCTTTGGTATTGGTGCCATTTGTACAATGAGTTCGTTTGCCTTATTGCATCTATTTCGATCTCGTCTTCTGATCTGCCATTTGATGGTATTATACTTCCTAGGTACTTAAAACTCTTTACTTGTTTCAAGGGATGCTCGTTTAGGCGAATCGTTGTTGCTGTTTCTTCTTTAGTTACAATCATTACCACTCTTTTACTTGTGCTAAGTTTCATGTTATGTTCCCTATACATTTCATTTAGACCAGTGTTTCCCAACCTCTTTTGTGCTAAGCCCCACCTAAGCCTTTCTAAAATTCTTATGCCCCCTTCCCCCATACATATACATAATTTTTAATATTCAAAAATTGTAATGTTCACTAAAGAAACTTTAATGATAGGTTTTAGGAAGAAATCACTTGGAAATTGTTGAGCAAACACAGTAAGTAAATTTTCATAGCTTATAATGGAGAGCTGAAATTCAAGTACAAAATAATTTTAACGAAAGATGTTTCTATATTATTTTAATTATTAGTAATTATTTATTATTTAAATTTAGTGAGATCATTGCGCTTGATGCTTGCTGCAAAGAGATTTTATGTCAGAATCCTGTTTAGTTAACCTCAGTCTCAAGTCTCCCCGTTTTGTTATATCCAGCAGATTTCTTTTTTTCTGTTTTTTTATTTGTTTTTAGCAGCAAATCATTTATGGCACTAAATCCGCATTCAGCTAAATATGAAGATGGAAACGGTAACAATAGTTATCTTGCACATCTGGTTGCATTTGGATATTTGATTTCGGTTTCCTCACAAAGCCATGCCATCGCTCCTTTTATCTATATATATACAAATCGTTGTATGTATGTATGTATGTATGTATGTATGTCCGTCCTTTAAGAGTTCGCGAACGGCCCAACCGATTGAGATGAAATTTTCTACACGTTTTCCTTTCATTCCTGTGCAACCAACTGTGATAGTTTTATCTATCAGTTATCAGCTATTACCGTCCTAAAATTTAATTTTGTAATTACATGACTGAACATAAGAAAATATAAAAATATATGACAAAAAGGGATATAACTTTTAGTACCATTGTTATATCTTATGTTACGTCCCCTGGCATTAGATTAAATGAGATGCTCCACATAGATAGATAGATAGATAGATAGATAGATAGATACATACATACATACATACATACATACATACATACATACATACATACATACATACATACATACATACATACATACATACATACATACATACATACATACATACATACATACATACATACATACATACATACATACATACATAGATCCCCGCCAGAGCCTGGGCGAAGCCGGGCCGGGCAGCTAATATTTATCATTTCTATCAAGGGGACTTAACATAAGAAAAGTTATTTCAAGGGTCATAACTTTTAATAACATCACTGTTATTTTATGTATAGATTGTTGCATTTATAAACTCTTTTAGCCTATCCTTTGAATTACCCAGCATTTACGTTTAGTAGTTTCAGGTTGCCCTTTTTCTTTTGGCCATGTGCCATATTTCAATATCCTCTACTATATATGTAGACAATATTTGTTTGTGTGTGTGTGCCCTTTATCAGATTCTAATGAAATGCAATAGTTAGTTAAAAATCTAATTTTCTATTTTAGTGAAAGAGAGCACATGGTGTCTGGAAGGACATTCGTAAGTTAATTTTGTGTGTGTTGTTCATACTTTATGCATACCTTACACGCAGCACGCCTGTTAAAATACTGTTAAAATGCGGGGGTGTTTTTCCCCAAAGATTTATAAACTCTTTGTCTATAGTTATTTACAGGCATATGAGTTATAATACATAATGATACGATCTTTAAGGCATTTTCATAATTATCATAAAAGTAATGCACCTATTTAAATAGTGAACATTTTCTAACACATCTTTTTATGTTTTTAACACCAGTGTTCATTACAAATAATGGATTTATTTTAGATACATTAGAATTTTATTTCTGTACTTTTTTCGGAGTGGAACATTTGAAGTAATCGAAGCATTTGTTTTTTCCGTTCGCTTTACGATGAATTAAATGAGATGCTCCACATAGAAAGATAGATAGATAGATAGATAGATAGATAGATAGATACATAGATAGATAGATAGATAGATAGATAGATAGATCCCCGCCAGAGCCTGGGCGAAGCCGAGCCGGGCAGCTAATATTTATCATTTCTATCAAGGGGACTTAACATAAGAAAAGTTATTTCAAGGGTCATAACTTTTAATAACATCACTATTATTTTATGTATAGATTGTTGCATTGTTTTCACAGATTTATAAACTCTTTTCTATAGTTATTTACAGGCATATGAGTTATAATATATAGTGATATAATCTTTAAGGCATTTTCATAATAATTATCATAAAAGTAGTGCATCTATTTAAATAGTGAAAATTTTCTAACACATCTTTTTATGTTTTTAAAACCAGTGTTCATTAAAAATAATGGATGTATTTTAGATACGTTAGAATTTTATTTCTGTACTTTTTTCGGAGTGGAACTTTTGAAGTAATCGAAGCATTTGTTTTTTCCATTCGCTTGGCAGAGAGAAGTTCAGTACACAATTAAATGGGTATATTCTCGATTTTGTTTTTGTTTTAAAAAAAAAGTTGGCCGCGTGTGTGTCAACACATGCCATCACATGTCATCACATGCGGATAGATAGATAGATAGATAGATAGATAGATAGATAGATAGATAGATAGATAGATAGATAGATACATACATACATACATACATACATACATACATACATACATACATACATACATACATACATACATACATACATACATACATACATACTGTGACGAAACGCCTACAGATCGGCAGATCTCTGCATAATATCCCTTTGAAGGGAGTGCGAGGCGTTGGTCTCCCTTGACTTTAATATCAATTAATAGGGGATTTCCCTAGTAAAGTAGTGCGTGGCGGCGCGATACTAGTTATTTATAGAGAAATCTAGAATGTTCCCCCAAGTGCGTACGTGGTCGAGATCTCTAGGTTCACGAGTGCTTCATGCAGCACGGGTTGGTAGAACTTATCGTGACTCTGGTTTTCTAAATGGATCAGGGAATTCACGCGGCCCCTGTAGGCAAGTTGAAGGCGCACTGAGTTAATCGTGTTCAGTCGCCAGCTGGACCTCAGCGTATGACAGATCACAGCCACAGGGCTGCTGTAATTTTGATGTCAATATGCGCGGCCAGAGCGGACATCTGCAGTCAAGTTTGTGATTGTTCAATCACAGGTTAGTTGAATACTTATTCTATTGTTTAACTGTTGTCTTTATGCCGTGCCGACCTCCCCGAACGAATTAATTGCCGTCGGAAATGAGTCGTCGCGTAGCGTTACAAGTTACAGCTGGCTGTCTGCATATTTAAGTAGCCTTTATCGATCAGTGACGTAATGTGTTACCTGACGGAACAAGCCGTATTCCACAGCGAGTGGTGTGTAAATAAAATAGGTCGAACTATGTGCTTTCGAGGACGGGTGAAAATCCCATGTGTTTCGATAGATATATTTGTTAACGGATAGTTTACAAATAAGTTGAAGGGACAGTGATATGTATATTATTACTGCGATGTGCTAGGGAGATCCCGGTTCTTTACAAAGTGTGTAGTAGTTACTTGTTTGGTTTATTAATTACGCATGCAAGGCAGAAAGTTTGTCAGTCATTACATCGACATGTTAGACGCTGTAAATAATGATAAGGTAGATCTTATTATTATAGATGTGTAATGTGCTTCGTGACATTAGAATTGTAACTTAATTGTTCTATCAGTGGTGGTGATTTTTCGAGGAGTCAAGGTGAGATCGGCCGTGGTGTATTTGCTGTGTGCAGATAGCAGTGTTATTCCGCGTAAGCAGAATGGTGTTGCATCGATAGGATAACAGTTTATAGGAAGTATTTATGATACTATTGTTACTGCTTGTTGTCATGACCGTCCGCTAGAATGACCGTGCGTGTTCCATCGTACGTTTGTCTAGGCAGCCGACTGGGAAGTAGGCCGGTACGCCCAAACCGTTAGGTTACAGGTCCGACCCAAAGCGATCGTGCATATCCGATGGTTGAACATACCCGATCGAGGGTGATGCGGCACTCCGTAATTCGAGGCTGTGGTGTCTAGATAGATCGAGTTTTGAACCTAACCATTTCTGTCTCTAATATTCAACTCTTCTGGAACCCAGACTCGGTTCATGGAGTACTTGGAGTACTGCCGTGAAGTAGTAGTAGATGATGGGAATAAACCCCCCCCCCCCCCCCCACCCCCAAAAAAAAAAAAAAAAAAAAAAAAAAGGTGGGCCAGAGTTTGGTAGTGGAGGGTCTGGAGGCTTGCTACATTGTATGACGTGATTTAAGTCGTCACGGGACAAGGTACACGGGACCCACAGTAGCTGTGGGAAAGTGTAATGGTGGATGGCCACCAAAGCTGTGCTCGACCGGCACAGGTATGACTGACCTGGAAGATAGCCAGTGAATAAAAGGGCAACTCAGGATCTGGGGCAGGGATCCCAGAACTGACACTACGGCTGTGATATGAGATTGTTATTTAAGTGTAACAATTCATGAGTTCTCCTTGGTTACTACTATAGTAATGAATTATTAGGAGTATACTTCATTATGGTCATATAGTTATTAATGTGTGTAATTGATCAGTCCATGGGTTAAGGGATTGGTGAATTGAGGAGTCTGTCAGGAAGGAGATGTCCGGCTGGACACCTTCTCGATAAAGTAATCACTACACTGAAAGGGAAGTAGGTGTATATGTTGATTGATGATGGAAGATGAAACAGGATTGGACTGGCACCAGGCGAAAGATGCTTTGACAGAGTCATACAGTCGACTCTGGTGCTAGGGGTTATTTGTAGCCCAGAAGTGTTACTTGACTGAACAGGTGGGCTATTGCTGTCTCTAACATCATTATGCCTATACATTATGGTTAATAGTAGATCTATGCTGTGATGATCTCATACTCATGTTGGTAGACATGAGGAATGTCTGAGAGGCAGGTGACATGGTGGAGATGCTGTTAGTCTTTGATGTAGTTGAGTACTCACACCAACCTCTCCGTGTTTCAGGATCTGTTATTACGATACTGAAGAATATTCGAGAGCTTCACCATGAGCTCTATGGGCCCACTCATTCCAGTGCCTATCCAGAAGTTGATTGAGGCCATACTGGGAGTGGTCGTCTGATTCTGCTAGATCAATGTTGGAAGGAGCTGAGTGCTGAATATGTCGGTAGGTCTAGGTTAGGACCTCCGCCAAGAGTCCGATGAGTGTCATCCGATCCTGAGAGGATCCAACACTGAAACGTCTGGTGATTCTAGCCAGTGAAGCACTGGTGAAACTCAACCTCAGTGTAAACCTTGGTGATTGCAAGGTCATGAACTTTCAAGTTGAGCCAGGTGATCATTGATACCGGTCACCATGACCTGTGTGCTATGCTTCCGGCCCGGCTGGGTTGTCATGGGACACCATGTATAAGTTTGTGCTTGAATAGTATATCTACATTGGTTTACCTTTCTGAAGCCAACACGTGGTCCAGTGACCTAAGACATTGATTACATAAGTGGTGGGAACACCAGAGGGACATGTTTGTTAAGGTAGGGAGCTACCTCATTCCAACGTGGTGAACGGTTGACAGTGTATGTTAAGGTAGGGAGCTACCTCAGTCCAATGTGGTGAACTGTTGACAGTGTATGATAGGTTGTGATTGATACCCATAGATCCGGGTAGTTACATGAGACTGTGTGAAGATCTATTGATCCAAAGACCTGGAAATAAGGTGAAGTGTTTAGTCACCTGATAGACTTTGCCAGTGACGTTTTGTGTTCATGTGGAGCAACCGCTCATTGTGTAGTTGACAGTGTGAGGGTCACTTATGAGATAGAAGAGTGACCAGGCTCTTGTGTATTTTGATGCGGTGCTGCATGTACTTTTTCTGCAAGTGGGAGACCGCTAATGTTCTAGGGTCGGCCCAGACTTCATCAGGAGTGTGACGAGTGAAATAGTACGACAGCAAGGAAGGATCCTTGTTCATCGGTGCAGTGTCAGTCAGGCAGTGGTGCTGCACTTGATCAGCCCGTGATTGGTTCTCTGTGTGAAGAGGGAACTTTGGAGAGGCAGCAGACCTTGGAGTTCCGGTCCACCGGAGGAGCCTGGGTGAGTCGCTACCACGACTGGACAACCGCACGAGCTATCGTCCGCCTCCATGATGAAGAATACTCATCTGTATATCTGATCTTGTACATAGTATCTTCTAGTCTGGCTTTCAGCCATCCTTCTCTGTGTTGTGGTTGACTTAGTTCAGAATTAAATTTTTTTTCTCTTAGCTATGACTTTGTGCAGTGATATGACTGGTGTCTGGTCCGAGCCCCCTTGGGGTAGGGAACCCTAGGTGAGGGAGGGGAGGTCCAGCTGTCCCGGCTTGTGTGGGGCCTGGTAGATGTAGAGTGCTATTGAGGTGGTTGGAGCAAAGGCTGGGAATATTATCTATCGTGGCAAACCAGTCCAAGCCCCGGCGGTCTTGTCACAGATACATAGATAGATACATAGATAGATACATAGATAGATACATAGATAGATAGATCCCCGCCAGAGCCTGGGCGAAGCCGGGCCGGGCAGCTAGTATTAAATAAAGTTTTAAATGACTCATCATTTTACATTTCTGCGAGTTCTTCTTGATACTGCATATTTGAAATATCAGACAAATCCACTAAAATTGGCTGCATCATTTAAGTTGGGAAATCAATTTGCTTCACATCAGAAAAAAAGCTTTCTTTTGAATCAGCCGATACAATTTTCAGATGATCGACAATAACATATATAGCGGTAACAGTCACTTCACATTTTTGGAGCCAATGAAACTTTTCAAAATTTTTGTTGTAAATATATGTCTGGCATAATTCGATACAGGTAATGAAACCAAATATCTTCGCTTTTGTCGACAAGAGTATTATTTGTTTTTTGAAGTTGTTTATTTAACATATTTAGTTTTCAAAGATATCTGCTAAATAACTCACAAATTCCTTACCATAGACTGTTAACAGATTTTTCCTTTCAGGTTTGTCGCTTAAAAAATCACTAAGAGTTTCAAATAGTTCCATAAATCTTTTCAAGCAATTCCCTTTCGAGAGTCATCTTACTTCAGTGTGAAGTGTACGTCTCACATGGTCTTCATTTTGATCTTCACAAAATAACTGGAAGAGACGTTCACATTTGGCACTAGCTTTAATAGGCTTGAAACACTTTATAACTAAATTTAGTACTTCATTTAAAACAAGCGAACAGTTTTAGCTACCAGATTTTCCCTGTGAATAACACAACACACCAGAAGCACTTCTGGATTATCATCTTTCTTCAATTTTAAGCAACCATTTTTCTTCCCCATCATATTAGGAGCACCGTCTGCAGCACAAGATGTTATATTTATCATTGCTATATTTCTGACATCTAAGTAATTATTTTAGCTTACTATATATATATATATTCATTGGCACCTTGCCGTCTTGACAGACGATAGTTTGTGCTTTAAAAAGGCATAATAACTTTTAACTATGGCGGTAGCGAGTGTGACTGATAAGGCCAATTTGCGCTGTAAATGTTCGTTCACAGTGGGTGCATGTGAACACGTGGTCATTTCCACCATCATGCACCATCTTACGTCTCAAACGCTTGGTGTGTGACTTTTCTGCAATAATTTTCTCCTTTGACTTTATTCCATTTCTGATATTTGCCCTCCATGCAACACGTTCAGCGGCGACTTGCTCCCAATGTGCATTATCAATGCCTGTATCAATCATGTCCCGCTTACACACATCTTTGTATCGTAGTAGAGGCCGACCCTGAGATCTCTTACCCATCTGTAATTCACCAAAAAAGATATCCTTGGTATTCTACCATCATCCATCCTCCTAAGATGTCCTATCCATCTAAGTCTACGAAGACTGAGCATGGAATAAACTGTCACACAATCTGATCTTTCCAATACTTCAGTATTTGTGATTTTGTCTTGCCACTTAATACCAAGAATTCTTCGCAGACACCGCATATGAAAGCTGTTTAAACGTTTCTCTTGGTGTGAGTAAGTTGTCCAGGTTTCACTGCCATAAAGAAGAGTACTAAGGAAACAGGCTTGATAGACAAGGTCTTTTTTATTGGCAGTAATCTTCCTGTTCTCCCAGACTCTTTTTGTTAACCTGTTCATTGTTGTTGCTGCCTTACCAATCTGGATGTTGATTTCCTGATCTAGGGATAATTTGCTATTTACCACTGATCCTAGATATGTAAAATGGTCTACCATCTCTAGTTCGGCGTCGTCAATAAAGATTGATGGTGCCCCATGTGCACCTTGTGACATAATATGTGTCTTCTTTTTGCTAATTGTTAAACCAAATTCAGAACAAGCATTGGAGAATGCAGATAGTAGACATTGCAATTCTTCCTCAGAGTGGGTCGTATCTGCAGCATCATCTGCAAAAAGCAACTCTCTGATAAGTAGCCTCCTAATTTTGGTCTTGGCCTTCAATCTCTGAGCATTGTAGAGGCCGCCATCTGAGCGTGAGTGAATGTATATACCACCATCCTGATCACGAAAGGCATATTTCAGTAGAAGTGAAAAGTATATTCCAAAGATGGTGGGAGCTAGTACACAACCTTGCTTAACTCCACTCTTGATTTCAAACTCTTCAGAAGTTGCACCATCAAACTTGATTATACCCTCTATGCCTGTGTGGAACACATATACTATATATATATATATATATATATATATATATATATATATATATATATATAGATATATATATATATATATATATATATATATATATATATATATATATATATATATATATTAAACAACGAGACCTTTACAACAATGTAACTGTACTTATTTTAAATTAACACCAACTGTGAATGCTGAGCGTTACTATGAAACACTGCAGAAACAGAGATCCAGGCACTAAGCATTTCTCGCCATTAAGAACAAATATCGCGAAATGCTTAGTGCCGCCCCAGTATAACTCTAACGTCTAACAATAAAATCACGGCAACAAACATAGCGGACAGAAGTTACTTATTTAAACTGACGTTTATCCATCTCGAAAAACGGACTGACAGTCACCATATTGTCGAATTGCCCCCCTTAACAATCGAATTGCCCCCTGAACAATCTAATTGCCCCCCTGTGGGGCGTGGGCCAAACGTTGGGAAACACTGATTTAGACTATTCACGTGGTCTTGTAATTCAGCTTCTGATTGTGCTAGTAGTGCTTAGCCGTCCGCAAACAGGAGGTCTCTAATGGTTAGATTTGCAGATGAGTCTTCTTCTGTGTTCTCGTCATACGGTGTTCTTGTGGTCTCTGTTTGGCTGGTTTCTTTAAATATGTTGTCTATATATGTTATGAACAAGAGAGGGGACAGGACACAACCTTGTCGTACTCCGGATCTTATAGTGAAGGGTTCTGAGTGTCCACCAGTTGCTCTCACCATGCAGTCTCTGTTGTTGTAAAAGCTTCTACGTAGGTTTGTTAGATGTGTACTCACTGCATATTGTTTAAGGATTTCCCACAGCTTGTTTCTATCTACTCTATCAAATGACAAAGATATATTAGAGAGAATACTGTTCATCTTGTTAGAGGCTGCTTTAGGTATGGCTATCTTACACCTAGCTTACTTAATGCATCTTCCATCTGCTGTATCTAACCACCCATATACTTACATGCATTGACTTGTTTGAGAATGGTTTCATTCGCATTGATGTTACATTTGAGACCACCAGTTAATTTCCGTGTTAATTAATTTACTTCTTTATATTATTCAGATTAATACCAGTTTAGTTTCTAATTTAGTGAATCCTGAAATCACGTGATCATGTGCTGGATGGAGTCGGGGAGTTGTCGGCAGATTATTGTTGATAATTGTGTCAGGTCTTAGTCAGATATGACTGAGCTACCGTATAAAAGTAGACGGTACTACCTGCTTTCTGATAGCTCCGAACGTTGGGCGGTGCTTACCAAACCCGACACCCCACATTGTGCCGACTGTTTCGGGCGGAAGAGCGCAATTGGGTGGGTACAAGCCTTACCCTGGTGCGAGGAAATGCAAGCTAAAGACAAAATGTCATGGCAGGGCAGATCAGGCCCTAAGCCTTGGTTGGCGGCTGGTCTAGGATCGAAGCTCCGACAGGCGGACAGTTAGAGCATTGCTTTGCTCATCCAGCAGCTTCTGCATATTGTCTTGTTCCAGATGTAGGGGTGTTACCTTTCCTCTGGAGTGAACTAGGCAGGCCGAGAGAGGGATTATGCTACATGGGCAACACATGCTCTCTATATTTTATCCCAGGCTTTGTGCTATGAAGAGGCAATAACTTCATCCCTGGTCTTAACTGGTCTCGGAATCAGAGCAAGAGGCAACTGTTGCGGGTTATAAGTATCTGTCAATTGGCGTAGACATGGGGCGCCACACGTTGCCTCTGACAGTGGGAGACACCTAAGGTGTCACTGATCTGCTACCTCCCGTCTCAAGCTGAGCAGCCCCCGGCCAATTGGGTGCTGATCCGCCACAGCCTGCCGGCTTCAATGGGAGCTTGGGGCTAGGACAAAATCTGAATCGCAGGCTGTAAAACCAATGCACCAGGTACACACAAAAAGAAAAATAGACACCTCAAGCTACGGCTTGCAACCTGGAATGTGAGAACCATGTGTCAAGGATTTTCCACTGGCTTGACCAATATTGACGCTGTGAGAAAAATGGCTGTGATTGATGCCGAACTCATTCGTCTTAACATTGATATTGCTGGCCTGCAGGAGACACGTCTCGCTGAAGAAGGGTCACTCAGGGAAAACAATTACACCTTTTTTGGAAGGGTAGAGGGCAGGCAGAAAAAAGGCAATACGGTGTGGGCTTTGCAGTAAAGAATTCGCTACAGGGAATGATTAAAATTCCAGTAGGAGGAAATGAAAGACTATTATCCCTGCGTTTGGCAACCTCTTGTTGTTTTGCCACCATTATTACTGCATATGCACCGACAATCGATTCCTCTGATGATGTGAAGGATTCGTTCTATGAGGAGTGATACTCCGTGATCAAGGCAGTTCCACAATCTGACTACATTTATATGCTCGGTGATGTCAATGCTCGTGTAAGCAAGGACTCAAGTTCATGGCCAGTGTGCCTTAAGAAATACAACATCGGTCGCATGAATGAAAATGGGCAAAGGCTGCTGGAGCATTGCATCAGTAATGACCTATGTATTACAAACTCCTTTTTTAAAACAAACGAGATGCATTAGGTCACATGGAAACATCCAAGATCCGGCCATTGGCACCAGCTGGACTTCATAATCACACTGAGACAACACCTGAACCATATATTATTGACTCGAAGTTACCACAGTGCTGACTGTGATACGGATCATTCTTTGGTTGTTAGACTGAGACCAAAGAGAATCTACACAGCTAAACACAAATCTAGCCCCAGGATTAATATTATTAAGACTCATCAACAGCAACTTGAAGACGCTTTCACTGATACACCAGAAAATTGTACAGTAAATGAAAAGTGGGGTCAACTTAAGGAAACTCTTTATAAAACTGCCATAGGGGTTTACGACACAATGGATCATAAGAGGCAGGACTGGTTTGTGGCAAACAGCGAGACTCTGCAGCCCTTAATTGATAAGAAGAAGATATCTCTCTTAAGAAACAAGGAAAGACCAATGCGTAAGACTCTGAGTGAGCTAAGGCAAGCTAGGAAGTATGTGCAAAAGGCTGCCAGGCAGTATGTAAATGATTATTGGATCAAGTTATGTGAGTCCATTCAAATCGCAAGTGATAAGGAAATATAAGAATCATGAATGAAGGAATAAAGAAAGCCTGTGGTCCAGTGATCAAAAGAAGTACACCATTGAAAACCTTGACTGGAGAAATCATAACTGATAAGAAACAGCAGATGGACAGATAGTTAGAGCACTATTTGGAGCTTTACTCAAGTGAGACCAAACTAGCGGATGATGCCCTCAACGCCATGGAGGCTCTATCAACTCTTGACCAACTGGACACACTTCCCACCATAACAGAAGATAAGTGTGCTATAAATGAACTTGCATCTGGCAAGGCTCCAGGTAAGGATGGGATCCCAATAGAGGTTATCAGGAGTGTGCAAGACACACTCACTCTACAGATACACCAGCTAATAAAGCTATGTTGGCGAGAAGGTCAAGTCCCACAGGTTTTCAAAGATTCAAGCATCATAACGCTGTACAAGAACAAGGGAGATCGGAGCGACTGCAACAACTATAGAGGTATCTCACTTCTGTGTATTGTCGGAAAAAGTATTTGCCAGAATTGTTCTGCGCAGACTTCAAGTCCTAGGAGATCAAGTCTACCCCGAATCACAGTGTGGCTTTCGACATAATCGGTCTACCATTGATATGATATTCTCATTGCGACAAATGCAAGAAAAATACCGTGAACAGAATCAACCACTGTTTATTGCCTTCATCGACCTCACATAGGAATTTGATTTGGTCACTCCTGATGGTCAGTTCAAGGCACTAATGAAGATTGGCTGCCCACCAACTCTTCTGTCCATTTCGGAATCGTTCCACACATGCACGAAGGGTATAATCAAGTTTGATGGTTTGAAATCAAGAGTGGAGTTAAGCTAGGTTGTGTACTAGCTCCCACCCTCTTTGGAATTCACTTCTGCTTAAATTTGCCTTTTATGATCAGGGTGGTGGTATTTACATTCACTCTCGCTCAGATGACGGCCTCTACAATGCTCAGAGATTTAAGGCCAAGACCAAAATTAGGAGGCTACTGGTCAGAGAGTTCAAAACAATGTTTTCCCGTGATGAATTTGAATAACGAAGACAGAAACAATAGATTGCACCGCTTGAACAACACACGGAAGGCACTGTCTCTTTCAACAAAGTGACCGCTTTCGAGCACATGTCTCGCGACCGATGAAGCAATACTGTTCCGGTGTGTCGGCCTGCCTAGGCTACCATCTTCTGTGTGTAGTATCTTGTCCACCCAATTCGTAATGTGTTCCGAAACCCTGTCGCTCAGTTCTACCTATGTAGATGGCCTCGCATCTGCATGTAAATCGGTAAATACAATTTGATTTGGCGTACAAAGTTACAGGTTCTTTTACTGCTGGGATGGGGATCGGTGTGTTTCTGTACCTGATGACTAGAGGTGCAGCACAGAATGTTCGCCCGACTGCTGTGGTGAGCCGGTCCCGCAGACGTTGCATTACGTCATCTCCTCGGAAGGTTAGCTGGATGAATACCTTGATATTAGGGACTGTAGTTACTTCTGGTTTCAGTTTGGGCTGTTGGCAGTGGCGCTTTATAAATCCTGTGGAGTACCCATTCAGGTTTAAGGCATTCTTCAGAGTTTTAAATTCCTCTGTCAGTGTATCCGGGGTGCATATCTTCCTAGCATGGTCAAACAGGGTCCCGTTTGTACTGGACAGGTGTGAAGCACTGAAAATTTAAGTATTGGCCAGTCCATGTTTCTTTGCGGTACACCGATCTTTGAATTGTGCCGTCTGCTCTACGTCTCATTAGGATATCTAGAAGCGGCAACGCTTCGTTGTGTTCGTGTTCCATAGATAGATAGATGTTTTTATGTGTCTCGTTCATTGTGGCCTGGAATGACGTTGCTTGTAGCTCGTCTGTGGTGATAAATAGTTACATTAGATAATTATTTTATTATTCTATTATTTTTACAAATACATTAGATAATTAGTTATAGTTACATTGCAGGGTTTCGGAACACATTCCGAATTGGATGGACAAGATACTACACACAGAAGATTGTAGCCTAGGCAGGCCGACACACATGAACAGTCCAGCTTCATCGGTCGCGAGACATGTGCTCGAGAACGGTCACGTGGTTGAAAGAGACAGTGCCTTCCGTGTGTTGTTCAACACAAAAGTAGTCGATTGTTAAAGTTTGCTGAAGATATAATAACCATCCTTCGTAAGCCGTCCTTGTGCAAGCAGAAACACATGTTAGTCAGTTTAAAATTACCGTGGTAGACAATCGACATTACTTTGCGAACATGTGTATATTTCAGTTTGAAGGATTTATCTAGTTAATTCACGTACGTTGTGTGATTTCTGCAGTATGTACCTGACGAGATGCAGCGAAATATGCCAGGCAATAAATCTATGGTTTGTGTCTTCGTTATTCAAGATCAGAGAGTTGCTTTTTGCAGATGATGCTGCAGTTACGACCCACTCTGAGGAAGAATTGCAATGTCTACTATCTGCATTCTCCAATGCTTGTTCTGAATTTGGTTTAATAATTAGCATAAAGAAGACACAGATTATGTCACAAGGTGCACATGGGATACGATAAATCTTTATTGACGACGCTGAACTAGAGATGCTAGACCATTTTACATATCTAGGATCAGTGGTAATCAGCAAATTATCCCTAGATCAGGAAATCAACATCCGGATTGGTACGGCAGCAACAACAATGAACAGGTTTAGTAAAGGAGTCTGGGAGAACAGGAAGCTTACTGCCAAAACAAAAGACCTAGTCTATCAAGCCTATGTCTTTAGTACTCTTCTTTATGGCAGTGAAACCTGGACAACTTACTCACACCAAGAGAAACGTTTAAACAGCTTTCATATGCGGTGTCTGCGAAGAATTCTTGGTATTAAGTGGCAAGACAAAATCACAAATACTGAAGTATTGGAAAGATCAGATGGTGTGACGGTTTATTCCATGCTTATCCATGGTTTATCCATAGATGGATAGGACATCTTAGGAGGATGGATGATAGTAGAATACCAAAGGACATGCTTTTTCGTGAATTACAGATGGGTAAGAGATCTCAGGGTCGGCCTCTACTACGATACAAAGATATGTGTGAGCGGGACATGAGTGATACAGGCTTTGATAATGCACATTGGGAGCAAGTTGCCGCTGAACGTGTTGTATGGAGGGCAAACATCAGAAATGGAATTAAGACAAAGGAGAAAATTATTGCAGATAAGTCATACACCGAGCGTGTAAGACGTAAGATGGTGCATGATGGTGGAAATGACCACGTGTTCACATGCACCCACTGTGAACGGACATTTACAGCGCGATTTGGCCTTATCATTCACATTCGCTACCGCCATAGGTAAAAGCTATTATGCCTTTTTAAAGCACAAACCATCCTCTGCCAAGACAGCAAGGTGCCAATGACTGTTGATAAGGGTCGTACGTGTCACATTGGTAGACATAACATGTCATTATACCTTACATGAGTGAATCAAGAGACGCATCAGTCCTAGATCCAATCTGGATCTGTTGACCAAACCATCGTTGGACTCGTAGCGGTTGTCTTAGCTCCCAGCCTTTGGCCCGACCACCCTAATGACGTGACACACCGTGAACTTCCTAAACCGCATGCTTTTCATATGTGTTGACTCTGGCAGATTCAGGTGACCGCTCCCAGTATTGCCTCAAAACATCACCTTGACTGGCACTGGAACGAGCTGGTACAACTGAGGTCATGGTATAACTCTAGAATCTTCATCGTATAAACAGATCCTGAAACAAGGAGAGCCGCGAGAGTACTCGGCTACAACTGCGACTAACATGCACATCAACAATATCACATGCATCAGTACATCATATCATACCACAATGATATAATAGATCACCAACATAGTAGATCATTTCTCCTAACAAAGAGGTACATGCATGAAAGTGCATTAGTGAGCAAGGAGATAGTCAAGTAACTCTTCTGGGGCAAAATCTGGCTTGATAGTGCAAGAGTAGTCTGTTTGACTGTGTCATAGGATCCTACTACCTGGTGTTATTCCATTCCTAAGTTTCTCCACCAACAAGAACCGTAGAACACACCTAATTATCTGTCAGTGTATAGGTTTAATTATCTGGGAGGTGTCCAGCCGGACATGTCCTCCTCATCAATATAACTCAACAATTTATTTAATTAATCACTTAACCCATTGATAAATTAACAAAACCTAATTCATTAATGACTTCATGGCATCAATAAATTAAATAAATCATAATTCGTTAATAAGGTAACAGCATTAACAAATTAGATCATGATTCGTTAATAACTTAACATCATTAACAAACTCATAAACAAAGCAAATGCTTTTGTCCTGGGATCTCTGCCCCAGAACAGGTTTGACCTTTCTTAGTTGACCTTGTCTCCTGACGGTCAAGTCTGTGCAGGTCTATCACTGGTTTGTTGGCAATCCACCCAGGAGTCTTTCCCGCAAATAGCTGTGAAAAAAGAGTACCTTGCTTCTGTGGCGATTTAGACCACGCCGTCCTGTTTAGAATGACAATCCAGCACCCCATCCCATAAATCGTCATTCCTCCCGTAAGTTTGGATTGAATCCCTCATGTGTAACTCCCTCCCTCTAGTATATGTGTTCCCCCACTAACAGGGTCTGGGTTACAGAAGAGAAGAAAAGTAGAGTCATTCATCCACGTTCCGCTCATATGTCGGATCGCTACATCCGCAACGGCGTCGTTTACAATGCGTCGTATCTCTCTCGGTCAGACATGCAAAATAAACACGATCGGGCATGCAAAATCAACTCGGTCGGGCATGCAACATACACTCGGTCTGGCAGTCAAAATAAACAAGTAGTGACATCATAATTCCTAACTAAGTTTATTTTATGGCAGAATCAACAAACTGGGATCATGGAGAGAACTAATCATACAAAACCAAAAACATACAAAAAGCAACACTTAACAAAGTTGAAAGACTCTGGTACCTGATATGACACGCAATAACAAACCACATAATAGAATGACTTGTAAATCAGTTGTTTGGAATCCTCACGGCAAAAGAAATAGAGAAAGACTTAATACACAATGAGAAGATAAGTATAAGCATACATTAATTATATGGGGACGTGGACTCATCTACATGGGATTGTAAAAATTAGGGCGTCTTGTGGTTAGTTATAGTATGTCCCCACAAAGAATGCCTTCATTCACGATCAATTATTTTGAAAACTGTCTGTTGCATCGTTATTAAATTTTTCCAGCCGTCTTATATTTACCCCCACCCAAGGAATATGTCTTTGATAGGTCAAAAAACAACTTAAATCATCGAAAGCGGCGACATTCCTATGATGTTTTGCTGAACAACTAGTGATTTCTCGCTAAAAAATGTATGTTTACAGTAATGGGAGACAAGCCAATTCAGATGACACACAAAGGCGTATCCAGATTCGTATGGGAGTGGGTGCAATGAAAGAAGTAGCTTAAAATCGACATAGTCGGCTGCATTGCACCGGGATTTTATCCCATTTAGCTCATTTTTTTTTCCGCAGCGCGGAAAGCGTCGCACAAAGCACGACCTCCGTTGCTCCAGCGACGACGCTAGGGAGTCTCTGAAAAAATGCACTCGTGAAATGAAGGACGCGGCCGGGAATCAAACATACAACCTTCGGAGCCCGAGTCAGACGGCTTGACGGAGATTCCCGAGAGGGGTGCATTGTGTAATATTAGTAAAGACAGATAATTTACAGAGGCACGGGGTAAATAATATGTAAATTAACAGGAAAGTAGAAGGAATATATTTCTTTCCTTATTTTTCATTTCCTTCTTGTTTCTTCAGCTGCTGGTTAATAAAGTGTGCACAAGTATTCATGTTAGCTTTTTATATTGAGTTCGTGAAAGCTTCCAAATAGCTGTGCGTTAATGTGCGTATGGAGTGACCAGAAATGATACCGCAATTTAGTCATCATGTTTCCATTTTTAAGGATCTGTTCAGCTGTCTGTGTAGTTTGTTTACACGTACACAAGGGTGGCAGACCCGCTTTGAGTCTTCGTGAAAGACTGTCTACTCTGCCGTGCTGTTTACCGTTCAGAGACGGAATATGATTACTTGTTTTGCACTATGAAAATAGTAGTCAGTGTCTCTGTAGTGGGATTTCTTCTTAACGACCAAGATGTTGGTTCTCTTTTCATTGAAGTTTATAGATTGATTCGTATGCATGTGTGTTGTCCCCTAATTTGACAACGTGTTTGCTCTCACGTTTCTTGTTATGCCACAATATGTCAGTTTCCACCGAAATATTACTCTTCTGTTGGTATTCAATGCGTTTAGTGTGAGTGTGTGTGTGTGTGTGTGTGTGTGTGTGTGTGTGTGTGTGTGTGTGTGTGTGTGTGTGTGTGTTTAATACAGTTGTTTGTCACCGCTATGGGCTTGCTGAATTGAAAATTCATCACTGTGGAATACAAACTGTTGCCGTTGACATTATGCTGATGATGTAATGTTTAGGGCCTGCAATTCGTCTGAATAGTTGGAGCAAAATATCCCAGTAAGTGTGTACGTAGATTAAGGTCTGCGATCTGCTCAGACCTTAATCTGTGTCAGACGATTCCAGTAGGTTGATGATTGCTCTCGGTTGCATAAAATTCAATCCATCCTTTCACCAATAGTCCTCTTCCTCTTTCAACACATGGTCCTCACATTTTTTCCAGTAAATTTTATCAATATTTAATAGCGCGGACTGGTTGGCAGACAGACAGACAGACAGACAGACAGACAGACAGACAGACAGACAGATAGACAGACAGATAGACAGATAGACAGACAGACAGACAGACAGACAGGTAGGTAGGTAGGTAGGTAGGTAGGTAGGTAGGTAGTAGGTAGGTAGGTAGGCAGAAAGGTAGGTGGGTGGCTGGCTGGCTGGGTGGGTGGGTAGGTGGGTAGGTAGGTAGGTAGGCAGACAGGCAAGCAGGCAGGCAGGCAGGTAGGTGGGTGGGTAGGTAGGTAGGTAGGTAGATAGGTAGGTAGGTAGGTAGGTGGATAGATAGATAGATAGATAGATAGATAGATAGATAGATAGATAGATAGATAGATAGATAGAAAGATAGATATATAGATAGTTAGATAGATAGATAGATAGATAGATAGATAGATAGATAGATAGATAGATAGATAGATAGATAGATAGATAGATAGATAGATAGATAGATAGATAGATAGATAGATAGATCCCCGCCAGAAGCCGGGCCTTGTCTGCTAGTTTATTTATATAATCACGTTTCATAAAAGAACCCCCATTTGGAGACGCCTCTGAACAATCCCATTTAACTTCGCGCTGTTTGTTTCAAAACGAAAATCACGAGAAAATTTTAAAAAATGCGGGGATGTGTTTTGGTGTAGCTGTAATACTGTTACAATGATGGACGTAATCTCTAAGTCGTAAATTATATACCGCATATAAACAAACTTTGAAATCTGCTGTAAAATCTCCAGAACAAAAATTTTTTTGTTTGGTGGACATAATGATAAGGTTATATACTAAATCTCATAATTTTCCCTCAGTTGGTTACTTAGATATGGATGTTTATATTGCGGCAAACAAATATGGAGATACTATAGTTGAAGATCTATCTATACCCCAATGGCAAATAAAAGCCGAAACTTAAACACTTAAAAGTAGGTGACTAGATGTTCTATTATTGCATGTCCCATTTATTTGTGTCAGCGAAAAATTAATTGGTCATATGAGAACGTTTTGTAAGACTTATATGAATGTGTTTTCTTGATGATCTAAAGTCAAGTTGAATTGGCTTTTGTGAATTCTGTTGAACAGCAATTACTATGACCAGTTTAAATATGTTTCAGGGCCAGCCAGGTCTTACTGAGGTCCAGTGTATAATGATTCATCTAACTCCTGTGTGCATCCACATTTGTGATCATCTCATAAACCTTAAACGAGGTCAGTAAATCACAACAGTAGTCTGCTATTTTCATGAACAGCTGAGGAACATACATGTTATGGTAGGGCGCTACCACATTCCTAGGTGCTGTGTAGAACTATGACATTGCGAATGTGCTGAGGTATTACTTTCTTACGCTGGAGTTATTAACCGATGGCAGTGTTAGTGAATGGAGCCAACGTTCCAGTCTTATGTTGCAGAGTAATTCATCAAATTGACTTTGAGATGCCTAAGAGCAACCAGGCTCTTATATTATCTTGTATTGTGCAGCAGTACTTATCATCAGCTGGGGACATCTAGAACCCTAGGATAGCCCATATTTCTTCAGAGTGCAAAATCTGTTGCCAGTGATTCCTTCATCGAGGGATGACCAGCGAACGTCGTTGAAGTGCCAGTCAGGTATCAGATATACACCTGACCAGTCCGAAATCTTACTCACAGTGGAAGGAGAGAACTCTGGAACGTCGACGACTTGGAGTTCCCTTGCACCGGAGGTTCATCGGGTAAGTGATTAGCCACGACTGGACGACGGCACGAACAGAAGTCACATGCTCTATGATGATGACTGATCATCTGTAGATCTTATCGCTGCTCTCATTCAGCGTGGTGTATATATTGTCTTCTATCCAGGCATTTCAGCCATCCCTCTGTGAGTTCAGTTTGACATATTAAGAAATTAAATTTTGCTTTGTTGACCATGGCTTTGATTACTAGTGTGACTGGTGTCTTGTCCGAACCCCCTGTGGGTAGGAATCCATGGGTGGGAAGGGAAGGTCAGCTATCCCGGCTTTTTGGGGCCATGTAGACGGAAAGTCCTTTTGGGGTGGTCGGACCAAAGGCTGGGGATATTAACTATTAGTAACATAACTGTCCAAGCCCCGGGGGCCTTGTTACATGGAGTAACATAAATATGGCACATGACCTTGTGATGGAGTAACATAAAAATGTCACCAGATCTTGTGATGGGGTAACATATAAATGTCACAGGACATGGTGTTGGAGTAACATATAAATGTCACCGGGCCTTGTGATGGAGTACCATATAAATGTCACCGGATCTTGTGATGGAGTAACATATAAATGTCACAGGAACTTGTGATGGAGTAAAATATAAATTTCACAGGACCTTGTGAGTGAGTAACATTTAAATGTCACTGGACACTGTGTTGTAGTAACACATATATGTCACCGGACCTTGCGATGGAGTAATACATACATATCACAGGACCTTGTGATAGAGTAACATATAAATGTTACAGGAGCTTGTGATGGAGTAAGAAAGTGCGCCAACTGCCTGGGCAAGCATGAAGCAAGATACTTGGGGTTTCCGTACATGCAACGACACAGAGACGTGTTAAAGTTTGTCTTCAACACAAAGACTCCATACAACGAAGCAAGGCGGAGGTGCGAGACAGCCACAAGCATCTCACATGCGGAAAATGCTCAAATGCAATACCAGATAGATGAGCTAAATAAACAAATCAAGCTACTTCAAACACCGGCACCGGCCAGCGATAATGAAAAGCTGCTGGCAGAAATACAGGAGATACAGCGAAACATCAAGCTAGAATTGGAAACAATGACACAGATGGCAAAGAAGAATGAAGAGATTCTACGGAACATCAAAGCGTAGAGAGAAATGCTAAAAACAGAACTAACCCAAAGCAATCCAGCTGAAGCCAAGGAAACGATCACAGAACAACCGCAAGATGAAACTCAACACAAGACCGATACGTTACAGAACTACTTCACCCCACCTGTGTCCAAGAGGAAACCGGTATACCACGAGACCACTGGAGAAATCATAGGGCAGGAGAGTGACGGCGGCACAGAGTACCCTACTCCAATGACAAAGGAGGTGTTTCTACCATTGGGTAGAATTAATGATCTCGAGCGAGCACAATGGGAGAGGAAAGAAGAAAGCAGATCACGCGAAATGGACAAGAGGCGCGAAAGAATCTACAGGGAGAGGAAAGAGATATTGAGCAAACAAGAAATTGAAACCACCGAGAAGCTCTTACATAAAATACACAAAAAAGAATGCAAAAAACAAAAAACATAAAAAGTCCTTTTAAGGACTGCAACCTTCCACGCCAGAGGAACCAACAGCCTTCACCAACAACAGACACCACCCGAGGAGACGGGTCCTTATAAGGACTGCAGCCAGTCAAGCCAGACGAGCCAGGAACCTACACCAACAAAGAAAACAAGAACAGACTAGCACAAAGGATAGCCGCCGACCGATCCCCCAGCTGACATCAGAGACACAAACCAACATAATCACTCCGAGATAGGACTCACAAGACAAGAATTAGGGTGAATGAACCCACAAAAAACACGGACCTCAACAATAACCGACGCTGAGGAAGCAGGTTGAACGAGGCCGAATTTAGAATTTTTGATTTAAAAATTGGAATTGGATTTGGAATTGATGGAGTAACATATAAATGTCACACGACCTTGCGATGGAGTAACATATAAATGACACTGGACCTTGTAATGGAGTAACATATAAATATCACCCCACCTTGTGATGTAGTAACATATAAATGTGACAGGACCGTGTGATGGAGTAACATATAAATGTCACCGGATCTTGTGATGGAGTAACATATACATGTCACCGGACCGTGTGATGAAGTAACATATAAATGTCACAAGACATTGTGTTGGAGTAACATATAAATGTCAACGGACCTTGTGATGGAGAAACATATAAATCACCGGACCTTGTGATGGTGTAATATATAAATTCCACAGGACCTTGTGATTGAGTAACATATAAATGTCAACGGACATTGTGGTGGAGTAACATATACATGTCACGTGAACTTGTGATGGAGTAGCATATAGAAGTCAGCGGACCTTATAGTGTTGTAGTGTATAAAGGGCACAGGACCTTGTGATCTAGTAACATATAAATGTCCCCGGAAATTGTGATGGAGTAACATATAAATGTCACTGGACCTTGTGATGGAGTAACATATAAACACACACACACACACAAGTAAACTAATTAGGAAGAAAAAAATGGACGTCGGGAGTATACATTTTGTTGACATTATACGAGAAGAAATAAGCAAAAGAACCTGGTAACAACTGACGCGTTTGAAAGGAAAAGAACAAGGCGAAAGAGAAGAAGAAAATAGCTGGATGACATTGTCACGTGGCATGGTCGAGACAAAAACACAAAGCTGATTCATGACCCGTTTGATCGTATGAGATGGCGAAGCATGAACCCCACGTTTATTGGCAAGGCATTTGATCATGATGATGATCCTGCGACACCATGGCAATGACAAATACCCCTGCTGAATATTGGATTAGATAGACAGATGCAGGAAAACACAAGCACACAGTAGAAACTTGAAATAATGTGCTGTAGTTTTCACTAGTCACCGATAGTATTTTGTGTGCTGCCTGTTTACAGTAACAAGGGAGACAAGACAAAATAATTCAGTTTAGTATACATACAGGAAGTGCAATGCAAATAATTAGTTTGAAAACAGTTTGGTAATGTTTCTAATGAAATATATTACAGTTCTGATCAATAGCTGCCAGAATACATGTAAATATGTGCAATATCTTATATTTCCAGTATATGATCTCACGTGGTGATAATATCTCAAACAAAGTGCGCTCTAGCTAAGGGATAATGTATTCAGTACAACATCATTTTATTTACGTCTTCTTGTGTGGCTTGTTTAATCATATTTTTGGCCGGCACGTGTGTATGTGCCTCATAGTTATATAAAATATGGTCATAGGGTTAGTTAACGGCTCGAAGAAACATGACATCGATTTCCGTTTTCGATAAACACATCGATTACGGCAGTCGCTGATGTTTGTCTTAACGCTGCTGTTGATTTTGATCCTAGCAAAGACAAGCCGCCGTTTTACTAAGTTCAGCTGCAATGACTCTCAGTCGCCACACATTAAACATGATTTACCTTAGTTTTATTTCTAATACAGGAATTTTGGTGGCAAAATACATCCGTGTCTAACCCCTTGCTTGGTCTGTTTATCACTGCCCATTGTATTATGTATATGGAGGATTAAGGATAACGCCTCTGCAATGGCAATCTGGAATATGGAATTTGTATACAACAGGGGTAACTACGATGTTTTGATGTATACGGTTTTGGATATGGTGTAGGTTTGCAACTTGATTGTGAACTGGAATACAAATACACTATACACATGACATTTTCTTCTTCGTGGGTTTCTTGGAAGCTATTGTGCAATTATATCGGAGTTTTTCAATTTTTGAATTCACTTCATCATCAGGTGTGGCAACTTGTGACACAGTGCTGCATAGATACGTGAATTTGTCCACAACACTTAGTCTATGACCATTCACCTTCATATTCGGCACGGTGTGATTATTCCCTGGAGCTGGCTGGTACATAACTACCAAGCTGATATTGAGCCCAAAGCTGGCACAGGCATACGAGGAAGCTGAAACATTGTGTTGCATTTCTGCCTCTGAGTTGGCATATAGAGCGCACTCATCATCAAACAGAAGGTCTCTGACGGTGTCGCTGCTAGTTTTGGTGTTCGATTTCAGCCTTCTGAGATTGATCATCAGTCTGAAACGTTCAGCCGTGTCTGTTGCTGTCATTAAAGAAACCACTTCTGCAAATGCATAAATACAAACGAACATGTCTTGATGTTTGGCAGCACAGCTCTGTGTATTCTCACGTTGATGAAGAAGGCAGCCACACACGTTTGAGGGTCTCACTTCGCTGAATGTTTCTATAAGTGAAGAATTTTACAGCAGCTACTCAAGACTACTTTATTACAAAAAGGTATGTATTATTTTCCGCATATCCTTTACAGGACATCGCTGTCAACATCAGCATCTTTTGGCAGATTGTTGATTTCTTGGCAAGATTACGCTCAGTATTTTGCAATTGCTTACTGAGCGACCGGCTCACATACCCCGTAGTTACCAAAGCGGGGAGAACCGCTACCTGTTCTCGCGCAGGTTACGTTCCTCACGTGGGTATACGGTATTACGGAGAAAGACTTTAACCCCTAGTCAAGAGAGACTGGCTATTAGATGTTTTCTTTTTCGCATATCCATTACAGGATATCGCTGTCAACATCAGCATCTTTCAGCTGATTGATGATTTCTTTGCAAGATTACGCTCAGTTGTTTTATTAGATATTAGAAATACTAAATACAAGTTATTAGAAACTGTGACGGGATGGCCCCGGCAGCATCAGAATTACACAAGTTTGGAAGGAATTAAAGAGCCCACAAGAATTTTTCTGTCAATCTCTAAAAGAATAAACGTCCCCCAGAAAAAGATAAAAACGCAAGAGAAAGATAGAGTCACTTAGAGCCCGCTATCATTTTACTACATTGTGCTCGTAGATCCTAGATCAAAGCAATGTCTGATCTCTACATCTGAGAAATTTTCCCTTTGATGTTCTGATCCTCCCAGACATCGTGGAGCCGGGACAACGCGTCTGTAATTGCCACACCAGGGGAGCTAGGAACAGACAATTAACACCTTACGTTTAACAGGACCTAACGTGTGAACCAGCCACAGCAGAATGGGAGATAAGAGGGTCAGACTTTGCAGAGACAGAAAACGTTTCTAGTTGCCGCAACAAGCGAGGAGGCACCAGCAGATTGGAATGTAGGTATGACGCAACGGCTGGACCGTGGCGGGGCATCGGTCAATTTGATTGACAAATGGAACTACCGTCCACAGGAATGTAGGAGAGGTGAAAAGAATTTGGGACTTAATCCATCTCGGTAATTCATCCTACATGAAATAGAATAGGCGGAGTTAATGAATAGGGGACATACTAATTAGCCCGCGTGGAAACTAGCCAGGAACGGAGAGAATAAAACTACCAGCAGTGGCCAGCAAGTCTTCGGATGCATTCACAATAGCGTACCAGGGAAGCCGGAATTTTAATTTCTGGTGAGAGATTACCCTCTCGTTTTGTTACTTCAAATACAAAGTCGTATGATAGGATTTCCTAGCTATAACCCAGGTAATACCATTACTCTGATTAGTTTGTCTGCTAGTCTGAAGGCTTGTGTAGTTTCTTGTTCGGCATATTCTCCCAAACTTTACACTGGTGGATTTTCTGTGTTACTCTGTTCCAGTTTCTAGATTTACTAGTACACTGAGAACTACCTTCTTCTTTCATTCACCACTTGGTTGTCTGATTTGTTGTATGTGATAATTTGGAGAAATCCATTATCCAAGCTACATGAGCGTGTGGCTTATGCATGTACAGGAAATACATTTAGATTCATCCTGTATGATGTTAAACAATGGGGAGACTGACTACTTAGGAGAAATTCCCGAGAGCTACCAGTCTCTTGATAGCGTCCAATTAACATTGATTATTTGGACCAACACTTTCAGTTCCTACCAAGATTGTGGTGAAACCACTTGGATTGAGGAATGGCACTATTTCTCCTTGTCTGCATGATGACTGCATGAGGACAGACATGACTTAGGACATTCAATATCCCAGACAGATTCAGGGAAGGCATTTAATGTTCGACAGGACTGTGCGACCAGCCCTTCCGACAAGACAGTATGAATGAATCAGAAAGGGAGAGAGTAAGCGAGGTGAACTTATATGGGAAACACTTCATTACATAAATGTATGTGAATATGTATGTTGTGAGCTATAGATGTTCTAAATAGTTTTATGAATATATACATATATATTATTTATTTAGAACTGATATATGTTTATGTAACATGCCATCATATATATCATCATACCATCATATATTATGACTTGACTGTATGTTTATATGAATGTATAGACATATGTGTTTTGAGATGTGTAGACGTAGATACTACCCATCTCTGTTCGTTTCATTCCAGATCTCTGAGGAGCAATGGACAGTCAACAACCCATATCAGGAAGTGACTTAGCCTTGTGAAGGGACCAATTTTGACTCCTTCAATCTGACAGTGAACTGCGTCTCACTGGGGGAAGCATGACCTATGTGACCTCTTAAGTTACGTATACCATAATATAATCATCATCATCATATGATCATCAAGACTAGAAATAATAAACACCGTTGTTGTATTTTAAAACTCAATTTGTCCATATAATTCTAAATGTTTATAAATGTTTGTGTAGCGTAATCAAGTACACACATTATTGTATCATTTAGTGGGGGTTCACACATATTGTCCAGAAGTAGGAATATATGTCAGGGAGGTACCTTGCATATGGAGTCATAAGTAACCAGATTACGTCGCATAACTTAACTCCTCCTTTCTCACTTCTGGTGATACCAAGTACAGCCAAATCTATATAGATATATTATATCTTCAACGAGCCATTTCTTGGCTGTTTTCTTGAGTATCAGGGACGGTGTCTTAAATCAGCATAAAAGACACTAGTTCCATGTTTTCTCTCTGGGATCTGGGGTGGTAATTAGTCCCATCTGACAGAGGTAAGGGATCTCAAACTGCACCCAGAACTAAACCCCAGTAGGAGAAAACGAATTTGGCTGAATGGTTGCCCATCTGGGATCTAACCCCAGCCAGTTGGCGACAGAAACTTAAGATTTCTTATTACAAATGTGACAATGTAACTGTGCATTACTGAAAATATAAGATATTTGATTAGAATAGATTAGGCCTTAGGAGAACGTAAAAATACAAACATGTATTATTATACAAGTAAATATGTAAATGTGCATTATTAGAGAGTTAAAGAGGTAAATATACATTATTGGTAAGATAAAAGGCAAAATATGCATTATTAGAAAGACACAAAATGTAAATATGCTTTGTTAGAAAGATAATAAGGTAACTGGCGCATTGTGACCTGGTATCCATTATACGTATACGCCTAGGATGATCCTGAAGTTAAGCGGTAATGAAAAGTTCCTCCCATAGTGGGTCTGAACCCAGGATGAACAGTGTCGCAGGCGATGTCCTATCAAGATGACGTACCGGCGCTTCCTACCATTTAACTATTTCATGTTTTCACAAACATTGTCATAATGTACCATCCACCACTGACGTCACAGCACTCAGAACATGCCAATGTTTGCCCCTTCACCCTTGTACTTGTGGAAGTGTGTGGTTAATCATATTTCCAGTGGTCTGCTCCACTCCTCCTACATGAGATTGAGCCCATGATCACCGCGCCAGCAAGCGGGCGTATAGCAACAACACCACCACGGATCCTGTGCTGATATTACTGGTTTATAATTGCGTACAAGTGCAATCACATAAGCAAGTGATATAAACGCAAACACTAGAAACGTCAACAATGAAACATTGCTACATATATGCATTAATATATTTACAGGTGTAAATCATACGGCCAATCTTGTTTGTGAATAATAAGAATAGTTTACTGGATAGATAATATACCAAAGTAAAATCATAGTCTTTCAGGCAAAGAGGCTATACTATTCATCTCTTGGTTGTTAGTAAACTGATTGTAAAGTCGGGTTAACATATTTGAAAGGCACAAACAGTCGTTCCATGTAATGGCTGCTTGTATGATCACAGACTCTCTTTATCCTAGGACTAACAAGATTTTCTTTTTAGTAACACTGGTTACCAATGGAGTACATATTGGACCCCACCACATAATATAGTTAAAACTAGACCGTGTTTACTGTTTTGTTCTGTTTACATTTTTATTACATATGTTTATTTATTAGTGATAAATTCTCCGCCGCGGAGCAAACACGGCAGGGGGGTTCTGATCATCAGAAGGGTCCCCTTCCCCGATGTTTCAACCAATTTACCTGCTTGACATTCTCTAGGTGTTTGGCCCGACCGGGACATGACTCGGGGCGTGTATCCCCTGCCGTGCGAGACGTTGGTTGCTTTCGTTGTCCTTGTCGTTTGTCCTTTAGCAGTGAGCATGTCCACTCTCAAGTCCCCCCTTCCGCAGTGAGGACAGCCTGTGTAGCCGGTGCTTGTGTCCTCACACTACCTGTGGTGGGGGAGCCAGCTTCCTCCCCAGCCATGGCCTCTGTCACCTCAATACGTCTCCTCTGAAATGTTTATTCTTCGAGACCCGTTCACGGCAGCTCACTCTACTAGGAAGCCGGTTCATCCGTTTATTTTCTCGACCCACCTCTTGGTCTCTGCAGCTGAGTGCGACTTACGCACGACGACTATCGCCCTAGTATAGAGGTTGGACTTCGGCCAACATTTGCATGATTTAACAACTGCTGCCGTGCGGCGATTGCCCCACCGAACAGTCATGTACTTAGATTCACTGCCCTCGCTCGATTGGAAGGATATAGAGTCGACGCGAGACAGTGCAAGTTCTTGCTCTTAGTTGAGACATTGTTAGTCGTTCTGCCCTTACCTCATTTAACCATACTAGTTACGAGACGTGTCCCAATCCAGATTCCGATAATTCCACAGCCAGTAAGAGGCCTTTTTGGCTGCGTCATCCAATTCTTTAGAAGTAGATAATTGATCAGACATATCATTGTTTAAGTAACATAATATTATGTTTACATTACAAAATAATAGGAGACATATATGGATCAATATCAGATAGGTAAAAGAAACAAATAAAAGATGTTGAGTGCGTAATTATTTGAAAGTGTCCATGAAAATAGGCAAGTAAAATGTTACAAATATTTTATTTTTTACAATTAAATAACCACTTCATTTATTATATGAATAAACATATATCGTTATCTCCCTTGCTGAAAGAATTAGAATGGATTTAGATTATATTTGTTTTCCCTCGTTGCCTCATTTCCTGTAGCCAAGTGTTTTCAACTGTTATTTTAATATTGTTCACATTATTGCGAAAAAAGACATAGACAACAAAATATTAGTGAACAGTGAGACTAGTATTTTCAAATATGAATGCATAATCATTATCGTGGTTATTTCATATGGCGTAGGCGATCATGCACTCCATTATCTGCAAAGTACTTGAGTACATGTCTACCCGCGAGTCACTGAGTGCACAGCATCCACTTCACGATGAGATCAAACAGAGAAAGGCCAGCAGGCTAGACAAAGGAAACGCCTGGAAGGGTCAGGTCGAAGATGAGGTTGTAGAGATTTTTTTTTGCTTAGTGTCTACTACTACATTATATAAGAATAAATAGTTATCGTTATCTGCCTTAATACGGGTTTAGATTATATGTGTTTCTCCTCCTTGCCCTGTTTCCTGTAGCGCAGTGCTTTCAAACTTATTTTAATTGTATGCAAATTATTGCGAAATCAGAAATGCACATCAAAATAATAGTGAACAGTTTTGCACTTGTAACTTTCATTGTTTTCATGGAGTCTGTATACAAATCCATTAATTGAATCAAGCGCTTTCCATTCCAGCAACCGTTCGCTCTCCACCTCATGACAAACACGAGGAAAATACATTTCCACACCTTTTTTCCAAGTTCTCGGCTGGTTATAATAGAGGTGCGTTTTTAATGTGCTTCAGTTAAGATTCTTGGATATAATAAACTTAAAGAGAACAGCTGCGGATGGTCGTATTTACAAACACTATGAGAACTCTTCAACACTATCTTTCATCCGTCACTTCTAGAGATGTATCGTTCTAACTCCCTGCCCTATCTTTTCTTGATCTCACCATGCAATTGATTCTATGCACTCATTGTCTCGCTGGTAGATATTTGATCAGGTACTTTGCCAATATGGTAATGCATGCTCGCCTACATTATGTGACATGGCATATGATGATGGCCGGTCTCTCTGGCAGAGGGGTTACAATACTTTCTCCGTAATCCCGTTTATTCACGCAGGCACTCGCAGCGCGCGAGAATTGGTTGCTGTTCTACCCGCGCTCGTGACTTGCGGGATAATGAGCTGGCCGCTCAGAAAGCAAAGGCAAACTACTGAGCGTAATCTTGCCAAGAGATCAACAATCAGCTGAAAGATGCCCTGTGTTGACAGCGATGTCCTGTAAAGGATATGCAAACACACACACACACACACACACACACACACACACACACACACATACATACATATATATATATATATATATATATATATATATATATATATATATATATATATATATATATGATGAGTCCATATTTCAAAATATTAGTCTTACTGTTGATAAATATTTTGTCGTCTATTTCTGTCTTCGCAATAATCTGCATTAAAATAAAGATTGAAAATAAAGATTGAGAACACTGTACTACAGGAAATGAGGCAACAAGGGGATTGAAACAAAAAAATAATGTAAATCCACATTTAGGCGGCCAGAACGGGAGATAACGATAGCTATTTATTCATACAAGAAATATGGTGGTTATTTAATTTTTATACATGTTTATAACATTTTAATTGCCTCTTTTCATTGAAGCTCTCCAGCATATATGTAATCATACGCTCCTTGTATTTGTTATTTTACTATCTTATATTAATTCATACATGACTATTTTTATTGTATAATATCGTGCTCAATATTAATTCCTTATAGAGTTATAGGTCTGAGCAATTATCTGTTTAACTGCAGAAGGTACTGCCTGTATCTGTATTCTTTTTTGGCAGGTGCACGAATGTACCTTGTCATTAGTAGCGGCTAAGATCAAATTCTAGATTTGTCTGCACTTGATCAGGTCAGCGTGCAAAGTCAGCCATCCAAACTGAACATTCAAATAACTGACACTGGCAGAAAGGCATTGGTGACCATAATGGGCTGAAAGGAACGTAATGGCACTTAAAAGCCCTAACAATTGTAACTAGTGAGGGTAATAAAAAGGTGTCATGTGCAGGCCAGATACGTCTCACCGGTGACCATCATTGCATAGAAAATATACGGCAAAGAATCCACACCAATCTGCGCCTCTTGGTGTGACAACACAGTTAGATATACGAGAGAGCTTCAGATGGACACCTTACAAGTGGGACAGTAATCACAATATCCATGCCATTGTCTAGTAACATATCAATATTGTGGGTAAGGTTATCAAGAGTGGTAGGCACTTGCCATTAGGAGAACAGTTTACAGATGGACGCCCCACTTTTGACAGGCACCAAAAAGAAGCAGTGTTCTGTTATCCGTCTGTGGATCAGTGGAAGGGTGAATGCATGCCCGTCAGTCGAGGAAGGTAGGAGTAGGAAATGTCAACACTTGTCGGTCCGATGAAGAGCTACAGCAGTGGTGCACGAGTGGTTACACACGGGACCAAGATATTTCTTTTCTCTAAACTATTCCAAGCATTTTATCGGCTCCGGAGAACTTTCATTGAACGCAGTGATTACTACATTGAAAACGGAATCATTTGTTATTTACTTTTTCAGAATATATTCACAGAAAAATGGTAAAAATAGTTGATATTTTAATGGTAATCTCCCTCGCATTTTGTCGTAGACTGTCGTAATTACCACACTCTTTACTGTGCTCAGAACTTCTATAAGTTCATTAGGGTACGAAAGATGGCTGCATTATGAGTCAAGACTAGTCATTGTAATTGTGAGTTCATTGCTTTAGATCTAATTATAGGTGAATGTTCCACATATCGGCATCACAATACTGGAAGATAGGTGAGAAATGAGATAGTAAGATCGAATATAGATGCAACGAGGTAAACCCACACATTGGACAAATAAAAATAACACAAATGCACACACACAAAAAACATATCTGTAGATTCGGAAACATAACTCTACAATACAATCTCCGACCTGAGCCTTCAAGGCGCTTTCTTGTTCTAACTTGCCGCCCTTTCTTCTCGTGTTTACATTTGCAGATGATATGCTGGTTGCCATGTCTCAGTTTAATAGCAATGGTATAGATCAAGAGTTAAAGTCTAGTCATCACTAGACCGTGACAACTGACTCAGTTTAATAGCCATGGCATAGATCAAGAGTTAAAGTCTAGTCATCACTAGACTGTGAAAATTGACTCAGTTTTGAGCGATTGTGACACGGTGTGGAACACGCCAGGAGTGGCTGAGCAGGGAACAAGGGATTCCTTGAAGGACATTCTGCGACTGACCGTGCTCTAGTGCGAACTGGGGGTCAGACTTGCTGTGACAATGGCCAGTGTATACGACCGCCACGTTGTGGGTGATAGGTGTTCAAATTTAAGAGTAGTTCACAAGTGTATTAGATTGTCATTATTGTAACGAGGAACAATGGTATGATTACCTTGAGGTTATCGAGTCGATAGGTTATTACAAAATAAACATCTTCGACAGCCACTCTGCGTTTGGTTGCAACAATTATCTATGTAGCCACGTTGTTCGTATTTTCTGTAAGAGTTGACGCATCATGCTCAAAGTACTGAATCTGGAGATGGAGCTGCATCAGTAATTCTACGAGAAATTCCGCCATGAGGATAACATGTCAAACCAGGTGGTACTTGAAGTACAGTTTGCCTACTAAGAAGCAGCTAGACTAAGTAGAATCATATCATAGCTAACTATTATATAAGTCATAGACCCGCGCACAGAGAAGTACATGGTAACACAGCTCTCTGTGTCCTGCAAATATGAACCAGCAGATAATAATAATAACCACGGGGGACGATTTATTAAAGTAACGACCTACAGTTGCACCGTGGCACTTGTGTGTAGACACAACAGAGACATGGAAAGTTTGGCTGAAGACTTACAGATGGAGAACAGGCTGATAGGCTAGCAGCCAATGCAGCTCTTGGTGGTAGATTACCTATAGACACGATACAGTTGGTCGTGGAGAAGGTGGAGGAACAGAATGATAACCCGTTTGTGGAGAGGGATAGAATTCGTGGATTGGCAGGGTTTCTGGAAGAATCTCAAGGCTGAGAGGGAAGACCAGGAGAACTGTCAGTCAGATAGCGATGGGGACGATTAGTAGTGTGACTCTTCGCTGGCTGTTGAACGAGGGGATGGCGCACGTATGGGAATGTCTCCAGAGCAGTGATGTTAATTCTTAGCTCGAATCAACAACTCAACTCAGCATCACATTACAGGAAGATAGGTGAGAAACCAGAAGGTGAGATTTAAAAAAAAAAGAAAACACACACACACACACAAAAACAAAACAAAAAACAGATGCAATAAGGCAAACCCACTCATTGGACAAATGACACCAATACTAAAGAATAAACAAGTCTCAGTAGATAATGAACAAGAATAATGGCGGCTAAGATCAAAGTATGGATTTATCTGCATTTGATCTGGCCAGGGTCTAGAGTCGGTCATCCAAACTGCAAACTCACACACACACACACACGCACGCACGCACGCACGCACACACACACACACACGCTCACTCACACATTACACACACACACACGCTCACTCACACATTACACACGCACAGAAACAGTGCTATAACGATCACATGAGACATACAGTTGCATGGAGCTATAGAGAGTAAGTTACATGGGTTGGCTAAAAAGAGAGACATAGAGAAGCATTCAGATACATGGAGCTATACAGAGTGATTTCACTATCATGTGGTATATAGATAAGCGAGGGCGGTCATGTTTCGCCATCTCACACGAAAAGCAGACTCGTAGATCAACTTCTTATTCTTGTCTCGACCATGCCATGTGGCCAAGCCCTCAAATCATTTACTTCTCTGCCTCCCATCGTTCTTTCTATTCAATTTTGCTAGTTGTCACCAAGTTTTCTAGTTTATTTCTTTTCATAGCAATCTGTGGTTTAAGATAGGCAACTGCTTTAGTTACTACCATGTCGGATTCACTCAGTGTTTCTAGTAAGGCTGCTGCTTTAGTTACTGTCATGTCGGGATACACTATGTGTCTATATTCAGGCTACTGCTATAGTTACTGTATATCAGGTTACAATTTGTGTGTCCAGTCAGGCTACTGCTTTAGTTACTTCCATGTTGGGTTACAATATGTGATTACAGACAGGCTGCACCTTTAGTTACTGCCATATCGGATCTGTGTCTCCAGTCAGGCTTCTGATTTAGTTACTGCTTGTCTGATTACAATCTGTGTCTCCGGCCAGGCTACTGCTTTAGTTACTGCCACATCGGGTTATAATCTGTGTCTCCAGTCTGGCTACTGCTTTAGTTACTGCCATGTCGGGATAGAGTCTGCGTCTGCAATCAGGTTGCAGCTTTTGTTACTGGTATGTCGCGTTACAATATGTGTATCCAGTCAGGCTACTGCTTCAGTTACTGCCATTGTCACCATAGTCAGACTACTTGTTTAAAGGCGAAGGTTCCGCAGTCTTTCTCCACAATTGTCCCTCAGATCTGATCTGTAAAAACCCTCGAGCTCCCCTTGTTCAACAACAGTCTCAACAGTCTAGATGACTACTTACCACAAAGAAGAACCCTCGAGGTCCCCTTGTTCAACAACAGTCTCAACAGTCTAGATGACTACTTACCCCAAGAAGAACCCTCGAGGTCGCCTTGTTCAACAACAGTCTCAACTGTCTAGATGACTACTTACCCCAAGAAGAACTCTCGACGTCCCCTTGTTCAACAACAGTCTCAACAGTCTAGATGACTATTTACCCTAAGAAGAACTCTCGAGCTCCCCTTGTTCAACAACAGTCTCAACTGTCTAGATGACTACTTACCCCAAGAAGAACTCTCGAGCTCCCCTTGTTCAACAACAATCTCAACTGTCTAGATGACTACTTACCCTAAGAAGAACACTCGACGTCCCCTTGTTCAACAACAGTCTCAACTGTCTAGATGACTATTTACCCTAAGAAGAACTCTCGAGCTCCCCTTGTTCAACAACAGTCTCAACTGTCTAGATGACTACTTACCCCAAGAAGAACTCTCAAAAGTAAAAGCTTGAACTTCTACTTTTGACATTATCGGGCCTTGTTTTCTTCACCCTTTACCCAGTATGATGCATACTAACAAGAACGTATTATATGTTGCTTGCACTTGTCTCCATCCTTCACAAGAATCTTCGTCCTCAATTGAACAGACCTTTCGAAAGCTGTACTCGACCTGACCTTCTATGAGTTTCCTCAGTCTAACCTGCTGCTCTTTCTCTTCTTGATTTCATCGTACAGTAGATGATGTGCACTCATTGACTCGCTGGCATATCGTTGCTTATGTACTTTGCCGATATATGAGTGCATGATCGCCGACGCCATTTGTCAAGGCACATGATGATGATTGTGTCGATGATATCATATTAAAACACAAAAAATTAGTCTCACCGTTCACTAACATATTGTTATCTATTTTCGTTTTCGCAAAACTGTGCAAAACAATTAAAATGAATATATGAAAATCTGTACTGGAGGTAATTAGGCAATAAAGGGAAACAAATATAATGTAAATCCATATGAAGGCCAGCTCGGGAGACAACGATCGCTTTTTATTAATATAACAAATAAGGTGACAATTTAACATTTTAAAAAAATGTGTCACATTTTACTTGCCACATTTCATGGAAGCTCTTAGACAATTATTCTTTCAAACAGTCTATTTATTTGTTTCTTGCAATTGTGTATTAACCTATCCTTGACTCTTATAATTGTATAATATCGTACACAATATTAGTTTAATTCAACAGTGATATGTTTGAACAATTATCTGCACCTTTACCTCTTTCATAGTTCCCATCCATTACCTCAGGTGGGCAACAATCACCTTCGGATTGATAAGACAGTGGGGGTAAAACCATATTCTGCTGCCTGTGGTGGCTGTTTAGTCACATGACTATCATTCTGGGCTGGTGATGGACCCTATTATAACTTCTCCTTGAGGTGGAACGGGGTAGGGGTAATCGTGAAATCGACCGTTATCTGACACATTGAGGCGAATTTATAATTTTTGGCAGGTACACACGTGTACCTTGTTAATGTGCTCGGCATTTTGACTAATATCAAAGTAACATCTGCTCTTGATCTAGTTAGGGCTACAAGCAGAGGTCAATCGAATAACATACAGGGATGTGGGGACCTGAAGGGGTGGCTCTGGCCACTGTGGGAAGCGAAATCCCAAATAAAGTCTAACAAGTCGTGGAAAAGATCAAAGTTTGCATTTATCTGCATTTGATGTGGCCAGGGTATAAAGGCGGTCATCAACACTGTAAATCTAAATCATCAAATCACTGATACTGGCAGAGAGGACTTGGTGGAACACAATGAGCCTAAAGGCCCTAAATAAATAAAGTGTAACTAGTGAAGGTCATCGAAAGGTGTCATGTACAGGCCAGATACATCACACCAGGGACCATTATTGTTGAGGAAATATACGTCACACCAGGGACCATCATTGTTGAGGAAATATACGTCACACCAGGGACCATCATTGTTGAGGAAATATACGGCAGAGAATCTACCGCAATCTCTTCAACTTGGCGTGACACTACAGTTAGATATATAATAATATTGTATCGTAGACTGTCTTGGTGCTCTCTCTCTCTCTCTCTCTCTCTCTCTCTCTCTCTCTCTCTCTCTCTCTCTCTCTCTCTCTCTCTCTCTCTCTCTCTCTCTCTCTTATCTCTGAGTGCACGCGCTCGGCACAACTTCAATTGCATTAGGGTAGGAAAGAGGGCTACATTGTGAGTCAATATTGGTAATTGTATTTGATAGCTCATTGCTTCAGTTCTACTTGTAGGTGAATGGTTCACATATTAGCATGGCATTACTAAAAGAAAGGTGAGAAATCAGAAGATGAGATGGAACATAATGAAAACATTACTATCTTCGACCTGACCCTTACAGGCATTTCCTTTGTCTAATCTGCTTCCCTTTTTCTTCTTGATTGCCCCATCCTGTGGATGCTGTGCACTCATTAACTCGTTGGTAGACATATGCTCATGTACCTTGCCGATAAGGGAGTGCATGATCGCTTACTTTATTTGAAATGGCACATGATGATGATGATGAATTCATAGGTTAATATAGTATTCTGATAGTTCAGAAATATTGTATCGTCTATTTCTTTTGTCGCAATATTGTATATAACACAATTAAATACAATTAAAATAACATTTGAAAACACTGCACTACGTGAAATAAAGCAACAAGGGGAAACACACATAATATAAATCATTGCTAAAGCCGCCAACACGGGCGATAACGATAGTTATTTTTTTCATGTAAGAAATACGGTTGTTATTTAATTTTTCTTTCTAATGTTTATATCATTTTACTTGCATCTTTTCAAGGAAGCGCTCCGGCTATTATACAGCCACAAACCTGTTAATTGCTTCTTACTATATTATATTAATCCATAATAACTTTTCTTATTGTATAATATCGTACACAATATTACATTTCTAAAAGAATTTTAAATCAAAACATGTATCTGTTTGAATGCAACTCTTCTATGTGCTTTTAACGATTTGTTTTGGCAGGTATACAAGTGTGCAACTATAAATGTGTTTATTGATGGTATTAATAATCTTACAATTATATAATTATTATTAAAAATACTATTATTATTACTGCTACTATTATTATTAATTTTATATTTGAATGTGCAACATGAAATATATTGTGGATGGGTGTCTATGAGTGTGTGTGTGCGCGCGCGTGCGTGCGTGTAGCAGCCTTTAAACCAAGTCGGTATCTCAAGTATTAAAATGATGTTATATGGTAATGATATGTTTCAAAAGAAAAATATGCACCACCATGTATAAACAAATTGAATGAGCCCTTTAAGTACCCAGTAAGCTAAGGTGGCTTTTAGTGGCCAGGTGTTAATTCCTTCCCATTGTATATGAAACCCAGACACTATCACAACTTTGGACCAATTATCTCCCTGGAGACAAGCCATGGACTCTAATTACTAGTAGTAAATCCCTGATTCTTGTTCCCCAAATAAAAAGTATCATGGACTAGTGCGTCACCCTGTAATTTGTCATCAGGCAACAACACCAAAGACCTTCGCTTCAGTAGCTAAGTGACCCAGAAATTACAAAGAAGCCACATTTTAATGGAAATGATAGTTAAAAGTTTATTGTCCAAGCGCGGGGCATTTAAATGTACTGCGGTCTCCAGAAAGCACTAGATTGTGTGTTATGTGTGTGTGTGTGTGTGTGTGTGTGTGTGTGTGTGAGAGAGAGAGAGAGAGAGAGAGAGAGAGAGAGAGAGAGAGAGAGAGAGAGGAGAGCGAGAGATGGACAGGTGTTTCATGCATTCCGCTTGCGGAAGTGGAAGTGAAGCATATGCAAGGAATGTGTATCTACATGCACTATGCCACAAATGTCATATTATCATAACTGTATATATGTATGTATATGTTTTATTCACAATGTCACACTTAACACTAACAAACGGCAACGCTCTGTAATATACACAAACAAAAGAAACACACACTACAACTTGTAAATACACATTGCTTTGTATGAAATAAAAGTGGGAAAAAAAAAATTTCAGGCACAATAAAAAAAAAAAAAAAGGTATACAAGTGTACCTTGTAATTGTAACTAGTCACCGCTACGGCCGAAGTCTATATTTGTCGGCACTTGATCAGGTCTGCGTGCAGAGGCGGTCATTCAAACTGCAAATACGAATCACTGGCCAATAAGACTGGCATTGGTGGACCGAAAGGAACATAACGAGACTAACAGGCCCTAAAAACATTGTAACTACGAGGGTAAGTTAATAAGTAAGTAAGTCACAAATGGCTGTAGAAAAATAAGTAAATATGATAACAACTTGAAACCAGTTTATGCTTATGCATACATTGTCCCTTTGTTTCTCAACATAATTTCCACCATCATTGATGCACTTATTCCATCGTTTTATCAGTCCTCCCACATCGGCTGCTCAGAACTGCGTGCGTTGTTTTCTAAACCATGTGTTCAGTTCACATTCAACTTCAGCGTCGTTCGCGAAATGTCTCCCGCCAAGGTGGGTTTCAGTGTTAATGCTGACACATGTTTGTCCCGTAAAGCTGTGCATAGCTGGGAAGAGAAAGTTACGAGGGCGAGTAATAAGTAAGTCACATAATTCTGTGGGATCGCAGGTAAATGTAAACAGAGCACGCAGTTCCATGTGGCTTGTTTGGGGGGACTGATAAAACGATGTGACAAGTGCATGAATGTTGGTGGAAATTATGTTGAGAAATAAAAAGACAATACATGTATAAAAATAAACTGGTTTCAAGTTGGTATCATATGTAGTAATATTCTACAGCCATTTGTGACCTACTTATTAACTTATCCTCGCAGTTATGGTAAATAAAAGGTGTTATGTGCAGGCCAGATACGTCACACCAGTGACCATCATTGCATAGAAAGTATTCGCCCAAGAACCGACAGCAATCTCCACCACTACGCGTCAGACCACAGTTGGATATACAGGGTGTTTCACATTAAAATATTAGAAGTATGATTGACATTACAATAATCATGCCCATCTCTGATAACCTGTCAATATTGTTGCGAAGGATGTCAAGAGGCTTGAGCATGTGACATCACGGTGCAGACGAACACCGCGACCTCATAACGGCAGCTTAAATATGGCCGTTCTGATATCTGTTATTTTGATCGGTGAAGGGGTGAGTTTATAGAATTAGAATGAAGGTCCAGTATGGCGATGCATGCATGTCCGTCCAGCTGGGTATGAGTAGGAAGTTTCAAGACTGTTCGGTCCGATGAAGTGGTGCAGTAGTGGTGCAAGAGTGGTTACAGACGCGGTCAAGAGCCATGTACAGGCACACTAGCATTTTATCGGCGATATATAGACTTGCATTGAACATAATGGTGACCACATCGTTAAACAATTCATGTGTTCGTTAATTTTTCTAAACATATTCAGACATAAAACTAAAAAAAAAAAAAAACACGAAATAGATGTTTTAATTTGAAGCCATTCCTCCCCCTTCCTCATATGTTATCGTAGACTATCTTGATGCTCTCGCTCTTAACTCTGAGTGTGAGCGCTCATAACTTCTACAAGTTCACTAGGGTTCCAAAGAGAGCTACATTGTGATTCAAGACTGGTTATTGCAATTGTGAGCTCATTGCTTCAGATCTACTTATGGGTGATGTCCCACATGAAGCAGAGGGGAAACCAAAAGCAAGAACCACTTAATTCTGCTACGGTGATGTGAGGAGAAGCACAACTCTGACTGCGTTAGGGCCAAAGAAGAAAAAAAGTAAAATCAGAGAAAATCTCTGGAATAGTCCGACTGCGCTTCTTGAATACTCTTTTGTTGAGTGCGACTCTCAAGTTCATTGCCAGCCTGCGGCATGTATGGTAATAGCTCTGTCTAGTGCGCCCAACTTCATAGGGGTATTGACTGTAGGTAATTTCTTGTGCGGTCGGCACCATGGTCATCTCTCAGATCTTACATAAGATAGCCAGAGTCATGTATCAGATGTGTGTTTTTGTTTCGATTATGCCATGTGGCAAAGACATGTAGGTATTTACCTCTCTGCCTTCAATTTGTTCGTTTCCTTTAAATTTGCCAGTTGCCATCAAGTTTTCTAGTTCACGTCTTTTCATAACGTGCCCAAAACAATTGATTGTCGAAGTCTAATTTCTTTAATCAGTTTATGGATTTAATTTGTCGCTTGTAGGCTCCACTCATTGATATTCCTGTCTGTCCATGGTATTCTTTGCATGTTCCTCAGAATTCATATTGCCACTACCATTTGATGTTTATTTACTCATTGTCCACGTTTCACATCCATACACAAGCAGAGATTATATGTTACTCTTCAACAATTTTGTTTTCATTGCACTTGACATCTTTCTGTTGGTCAGTATGGTTTCCATCTTGAACAAGGCTACCCTTGTCATAGCGATTCTTGCTCCAATCTCCTCAAGGCATCCCCCATAGATATTATAACAGTTTTGAAATAGTATGTTACATTGTGGCTTTTCTTTCTTCCTAGAAACGAACATAATCTCTGTCTTCTTACAATGCATTTATAACCCTAGTTGTTCACTAAGAAATGGTGGCTTAACAGTCGACGGGGTCGACTTCATTGCACTAGATTGTATCCCATGTGGTTCAGCCTCCTTCAGCAGTGCGAGCCGCCGAAAGTGTCGCACAAAGAATCAAACTCCGTAACTCCAGTGACGACCCCCATGCGTCTCGAAAACAGACACCCCTGAACCGAAGGACGCGGCTCGGATTCGAACACACAACCATCGGAGCCCGAGACAGATGGCTTGACCTCTTTGCTACAGAGACTCCTAATTGTTCATTGTGCTCAATAAGCACATCTACTAAATGTTGCAGATCTTGCTTGTTGTCTGCTGTCAATACAGTATCCGCTGCATCTCTAATATTATCTAATTTAAGCCACCCACAAGCATTTCCGCTCGCATGTTCTTCCTCTTCTTCTTCTTCTTCTTCTTCTTCTGCGTTCATCCGGAGTTTTTTTCCGGACGTGATTGCATTGTCTCCCCCGATGGTGTTTCCACCTTGTCGTGGTGGGGGAGCTTGAGTTTCTCAATGACCCTGAGAGCTATGCCGGCGGTAGCGTAGCTACCAGCAGGGCCTCCCAAGCCGGACAGGTCAAAGGGTAGAGAACAGACAAAGAGAAACACCCTGGTCCTCCAGGTTGGGGGTTGAAGCGTGGGATTAACATCCCCACCTTTGTAAAAACATCTTTTGTTATGAAACAGATACACGAGCCTCGATATCGGACTGACTTATCCGGACAACGACCTTGGAACGTTAAAGGACTTTTGAGATTTGGAACATGGAATGTACGGACACTATATCGAGCTGGAGCGGCCGAAGAACTAACCCGGGAGCTGGTTGAATATTAAATGGATATAACAGCAATTCAAGAAATAAGGTGGCCAGGAGAGGGTACTTTAGAGCATAATGGGATGATTATAATATATGGAGGAAACACCCAAAATAAACACGAATTAGGAACAGGATTTGTCATCAAAAAAGAGTTATGGGGGAACGTTTTAAACTTTAAAGCTGTTAATGACAGGATTAGTAAATTACGAATAAAAGGTAAATGGAAAAATATAACGATGATTAATGTACATGCACCTACTGAAGAGAAAGAAGATGATATTAAAGAAGACTTTTATAATGATCTGGAAGATGTCATAGAAGAAACCCCCAAACAGGACATCCTGATTGTGCTGGGAGACTTCAATGAAAAAATAGGTAGAGAGCAAACTAATAAAAAAGTGGCCGGTATGGAAAGCTTACATACAACTTCAAATGATAATGGATGGAGAGTCATCAACCTGGCAGAAGCCAAAGGACTGCAGATTAGCAGTACCAGACTTCAAAGAAAGGATATACACAAATAAACTTGGAAATCATGTGACAAGAGAACCTATAATCAAATAGATCACATTTTAATTAACAACAGAAATGCATCAAACATACAGCAAGTTAGAAGTTATAGAGGTGCTGAGTGCCACAATGACAACTTCCTCGTTGGAGCAAAATTTAAAATAAAACTTAAGAGAGCTTTCTATCATCATCATCATAAAGTGCCGTGCCGGCTGGCGTAGGCGTTCATGGCTCTCCATAGATCTCGGTCTTTGGTTTTCTGGATCAACTCTGGTGCTGATATTCCTCCATGCCACCGTCTCAATCCATCCAGCATCACTTCTCTTGGTCTACCTCTGCCTCTCTTCCCCTCGATCTTTCCAGTTGTTACGATGTTCTCCAATGCCTCTATTCTCATCACGTGACCGAAGAAAGATGTTTGTCTCTGTCTTATTGTTGTATATAATGTTCTAGTTTCATTAGCCTGTTTCAGGCAGTCGTCGTTAGTTACTCTGGCAGTCCAAGGAATTCGCAACATTCGTCTTAGGAACCACGTCTCTGTTGCTTCTAATTTCTTCTTAATTTGTTCATTTACGTTCCAAGATTCACTGCCATACAGCAAAACTGGTTCTACATAGCATTTCAGCACTCTCTTTCTTACATTCAGTGATAGTGACTTATTGCATAAGATACTCTTCATTTTCTGAAAAGCGGCTTTTGCCTGCCCTATTCTACTCCTAATCTCTGTTGTACATATTCCATCTGATGTTATAAATGCCCCTAGGTATCTAAAATTATCAACTTGGTTAAGGATTTTCCCTTCTATTTCTATGTCACATTTTGGTGTCACCATTTTCTTTGATATTACCATTGTTACTGTTTTCTTGATATTCAAGGAGAGTCCTTTCCTTGCACTCTCTGTTACTACAACGTCTAATAATTGTTGTAGGTCTGTTGAATTATCCGCCACCAATACTGTGTCATCTGCATAGCGTATATTATTTATATTATAACCTCCAACTAGTATTCCTGGCATCTCTTTGATCTCTCTCATTATTACTTCGCTATACAGGTAGAAAAGATCTGGTGACAAGACACACCCTTGTCGTACTCCTAGCTTTATCTGTTCGTAACTACCCTCTTTATTTCCCATTTTAATTGCTGCTACTTGGTTCCAGTAAACATTCTTTATTATTCTTAAATCTTTTCCATCAATGTTGATATCTTCCAACATTTTAATCAGTTCATCATGTTTTACTTTATCAAATGCCTTAGTATAATCTATGAAGCACAAATATATGTCTCTCTGTTTCTCTATTGACCTTTCTATTAGTGTCCGTAATGTATAAATTGCATTGTTTGTGCCCTTTCCTTCCACAAATCCATACTGTTCTTCACTAATTTCCATTTTTATTTTCTTTTTGATTCTTCTCATTATGATTCTGAGTAGAAGCTTAGTGATATGGTTTATAAGGTTAATTGTACGAAAATCTTCACAATCAATTGCTCCTGGTCTTTTTGGTATAGCTATAAATAAAGATTTCAGCATATCACTGGGTAAATATCCACTGCTGTAAATATCATTCAACATTTTGGTTAATATATCTACTCCAAATTCTCCCAATACTTCTAATTCTTCTATTGTGATTTCATCTGGCCCAGCTGTTTTTCCTTTCTTCATACGTTTCATAGCGTCAGCGACTTCTTCTTTCAGAATAGGTGGACCTTCTAAGTTACTATCTTCTGTTAATTCTCCCCTTTCTCCTTCATATAATTCTCTTATATACACATTCCACCTCTTCATTATAGCATCTTCCTCTAATATTATCTTTCCTGTTTTTGATTTCAAACACCCTGTATTTATTCTTATTTTTCTTCCTGTAAGCTCACTGATTTGTCTGTGCATATTTTTTGTATCTTTAATGGAATTTAATTCAATTTTTTTTGCATTGCTCGTTTAACCAACTTTCTTTAGCCTTCCCACATTTATCTTTTATTTCTTTATGTATCTTAGCGTATTCTTGTTTGTCATTTTTACTCTGTTTTCTTTTGTCCATCAGTTTTAAGATATCTTCATTCATGCATTTTTTCTTAGCTATTTTGCCTCTCTCCGGTAATACTTCTTTGCTAGTTTGATGAATGGAGTCCCTTAACATTTCCCATTGTTCATCTATACTCTGTATTTTAGTTATTGCATTGTACCTATTTTTCACAGTCACTCTGTATTGTTCTTGCATTTCTTTATCTATTTTCAGAACCTCTTTATTAAGTCTCATGTTCTTAACCATTTTTTCCCTCTCTTTAATCTTACTTTTATTTGTCCACATAGTGGTACATGATCACTATTACAGTCAGCACCAGGCATTGTCTTTACATTAATTAAAGCATTTCTAAATCTTTTATTAATTAGTATGTAGTCAATTTGGTTGCGTATTTTCTTATCAGGGCTTATCCATGTGTACAGTCGTCTTTTATGGTGTTTAAACCATGTGTTTCCAATTATCATCTCATTGATATTTGCCCATTCTATTAGCTTTTCCCCTCTTTCATTTCTTGTACCTAAACCATAATTCCCCACTACATCCTCCATTTTTCCCTTTCCTACTTTTGCATTAAAATCACCAAGTATTATTTTTATTTCTTGTGATCCAATTTGAGCCATCGCCATTTCTATTTCGTCGTAAAAGTGTTGTATTTCTTCATCACTACTGCTTGCTGTTGGTGCATATACTTGTATAATATTTATGTCTATTGGGTTGCCTTTGATTTTTACCATAATAACTCTATCTGAAATACACCAGTATCCATTAATTGACTTGGCTGTTCTTTTCGTCTAGTATTATTCCTACACCTTTTTCATGTGTATCCCCTCCAGAATAAATTATTGTGTGATTGCCAGCTATAATTTTGCCCGATCCCTTCCATCTCATCTCACTAACGCCTAGTATATTCATTTTCATGCTATCCATCTCTCTTAGAACATTGGTCAACTTTCCTAGCTCATTTAATGTCCTAACATTCCATGTTCCTACTCTAAATTTATTTATTTTAGTTATGATTTTGCCATCAGTAGCTGGATGACGGTCTGGTGTCACCTGTGGCTCATGACTGTCCCTACCGGACGAGGATGCCCTAAGACAGCCATTAACGTCCTTCACTAACTTTGATATATGTTTTGCCATGAAGTCTTGGGAAAATAATGTGGTGGTTTACCCTTGCCTTCCACATCCACATGGTGGTCTTTTACCTCTGCCTTTGACAGCCATTTCCGACTGTAAGGACAAGTGAGTGCCCTGCCCTGCTCAGGTGCAGAGTTGTCCACTTATTCCGGTGGATACTCGGTCCCCAGAGCTGTGTTAGCCACACCGTAGTGTGTTTCCATCCTCTACCGCGGGGAGGTGCAGTTGGGATTTTCCCTTCATAAAGTTATAGTCTCTGACCAAAACTCTCCAGTACTTTTAGAGGACTTTTAGAGCTTTCTATACTAAATTAAAAAGATTACACCCAACATATAACAGAGAAAAACTACAAGAAATTACAGTCAAAGAGAAATTTACAGATGAAATAAAATATAAACTTGAAACTCTGCAAAACCCTTTGGATGAAAGCGTTGACCAAACTTGGTTGAACATCAAGAATACAATTCAATCTACCGCAGAAGAATGTCTCGGTGTGTTAACCACGCATAGAAAGAACAGATGGTTCAATCAAAAATGTGATGAAGCAGTCATTAGGAAAAAGAATGCCAGACATGTATGGTTAAATGACATCAACAACATCCAAAAGGAAGAGCATTATAGAAATGAATGTAAAGAGGCTACAAAAATAGTCCGACAGCAGAAGCGTGAATATATGAGTAATGTAATCAAAGATATGAAAACTAATCACCAGAAAAATGAATCCAGAAAACTTTTTAAAGAACTGAAGTCAATGAAACGAGGGCACCAACAAAACACATAAGGTTTAAAAGACAAAAATGGGAATATGATAAATACCAATGAGGAAATGTGCAACACATGGAAAGAATATTTTGTTGAATTACTAAATTGTGAAGCTCCAAGTAACATTTTCCCACAGGAAGAGGTTCTAACATGCGCACCACAAACTGAAGAACCTACATTTGAAGAAATCTATATGTAATTACACTACTTAAAAACAATAAGGCAACTGGGACTGATGGAATTGCTGCTGAATTTATAAAGGCAGGTGGCCATGCATTACATCTAAAGCTATACGAACTAATAATAAAAATCTGGAGGACAGAAGAATTACCCCATGACTGGAAAGAGTCATTACTGATACCTATCTTTAAGAAAGGAGACAAGTTCCAATGTGGAAATTATAGAGGAATATCACTACTGTCCACAAGCTATAAGATATTATCTGCAGTATTATTAAATAGACTAAAACCATATTCAGAAGACATATTAGGTGACTACCAGGCGGGTTTTAGACAAAACAGATCAACAATAGATCAGATATTTATCTTACGACAAATAGCCGAGAAAAATTGGGAATATAAAAGAGATCTCCATAACATTTTTGTGGATTTTAAAAAGGCTTATGATAGTGTCCATAGGAATAGTCTATGGAATGCTATGCAGGAATTTGGAATACCAAGGAAGTTAATCAATATGACCAGACTATGTATGGAAGATACTTATAATATAGTAACATATAAAGGCAGGAAATCAGACCCCTTCCAAATAACATCTGGCTTGAAACAGGGCGATGCACTATCGCCGCTACTCTTCAATCTGGCTCTAGAGAAAGTTGTAAGGAAGATAAAGGAGGAATGTGATATTGGAGGAACATCCAAGCTGCTTGGTTATGCAGATGATATAGATATTATAGGGCAAAGTGAACAAAAGACATTATAAATATTGACTCACTTAAAGGAAAATGCCCAACTGATGGGGCTGGTTATCAACCAAGATAAGACAGAATATATGGTTATTTCAAGAGACGGAATGGCTAAAAACTCTGGCCACATACAAATAGACAATAATATGATAATATGACCATTAAAATAACGGAAACATACAAATACCTGGGTGCAATCTTCAACTGCTCCAACATCATAAGGGAAGAAATACAAACTAGAATTAATTCTGGAAATAAGATATACTATGCCCTACAACATCTACTAAAATCAAAGGCGCTATCTCGTAACACCAAAATCACAATATACAAAACACTGATCAGACCAGTTGTGCTGTATGGCTCTGAAACCTGGAGTACAACGAAAGGAGACGAAGCCTTGTTACAAACCTTTGAGAACAAAATTTAAGACGCATCTTTGGACCCATTAGGGATACACAAAGTGGAGAGAGGAAAATAAGAAGTAACAAAGACATTTATGATCTGTTTAAGTCCCCGCTAATCACTGGTATCATGATGGCTAATAGACTACAATGGCTGGGGCATATAGAAACACTGGAAGATAATAGGGAAACAACACTCGCTTACACTCAGGAAATAAATGACCGTAGACCCCGAGGTAGACCAAGAAGGCGGTGGAGAGATAATACATATACAGATCTACAAGCGCTTGGAATCAACGACTGGCAAGAGAAGGTCCACCAGAGAGACGAATGGAGAAGGATTGTATCTGCAGCAAAGAACCTCAATGGCTCGGAACGCTGAAGAAGAAGAAGAAGTGATTGCATTATGCCTGTTTACAGCAGAGCTACGTTCTTGCGCCGTTAGGCCGACACATCCGACTTCTGCGGGCATTTGTTCACCGGGTTAACCTTCCCGGGGGCTCGCATGTTCTAAATGTCTAATAATATTTTTACTGTCAGGGGGGTCAGGAGACATTTCCACTTCACTTGCAGCACATGTCTATAAATAGGCTGATATAGAACTACAGTATCATCAATCTGTATGGCAGCTTGTTGTTGTAGATATATGTTTGTGTTTTACAAGTCTAAGGTCTGTCCCATCAATGTGTATATCTGTAAGTATCTTTATCAAGTCGACCTGCCTTACTTTATCGAAGGCCTGTGTGTAGTCAATGAAGTAAAGATGTAGGTCGTTGTTTACTTCTATCGAAAGGTCACATTAACGTTATCGGGAATTGCACATCAGTCTCTGTATCCTTGCTATCGCAAGTCAATACAACACACCGACATACGTCTTCTCAACGTAAATACATAGAATAACATTATACATTGTCAAGAGAAGTGTGGAATAGTATAGTTGTTCGACATACACAAATACACGAGACTGACATAATTGACAAAAGACCACGGAATACATATATATTCATCAGAGACTAATACCTGCACTCACTCAATGAGTTAATAAGATTCTAGTTAAAAGTATAACAACGTACATTTAATTTCTATCTTGAGAAAGCAAGATAATGTTTGTAGAATAAGTATGACAATGGAGAAGACACACACACACAGTGTTACTATTGAGAGACTAGTAGACATCGATGAGTTAGTAATGTGTAAAAACAAATTGTCAACAACCTGATTTCATACAATCATGCGGACCCTTTCATTCACCCCTCGTAACTACAAACGCATAGTTGGGTAAATGGACTATCACAATTCATGTTTAATTATATTTTACAAAGCTCGCTCTCTGAGCATATACAGTTAACATTCATTACTCAATGGCAATCTATTATCAGTGATTAAGTGTAACTATGCCCTCTCTAAACTATACACCGCAAGGGAAAACACAGATGTCCTGTCACACCTACTGTCAGTCTCCGTATGACTCAATTCACATGTTGAGTCCAGTTTCTTGTCCCCTTTTCTCGTGCTGTTAGTTGTGCGGCGTGCTGTCACACTTGCCACGTCGTCCAGTTGTCCAGTCCTCGTAGCCTACAGCTATACTAGAGTTCAGTCTGTTTACGGGTAATCCCCGTGCTTACGTACTCTGTCCTATTACGGGAGTGAAACCCGTTACGTCCTAGTTATGTCCTAGCTATGACACATGCGTGTCCTGTCTAGGTCTGGTCCTAACACTGGTTTGGAGTTCTCTCTCCTTCTTCTGTCTTTCTCTATGTATGTTCTTGTATAGAGTCCCTATTATGTCCTGTCTTTGTCCTTTACTTTCCTCTGTCCTTGTCCTACTTGTATCTATGTCCTCTTACTTCTATCTCTGTCTATTCTACTACTATCTCTGTCTCTCCCAGCACCTTGACACAAATAAAATATCATCTCAGTGGATGTAATACAGGATGAATATTCGATGTGGAAGTTTGAAAATACGTAATTCTGAATGCAAACTAGTTTTGGATTCCCACAGTCGGGGATCCTTTGAGTTTGTTGACATGCACAGCACAGTTACGACATTTTGGTAGAGTCTCGTTGACAATTAATCTCGCTCAAAGCACACAATTACAAGCGAAGTGTTAATGATCGTGTTTCACTCATAAATCATGTGCATTGCCGATTCTCCAATTTATTTCTTCTCATAAAGTGACCGAAAAAGTGTGACTGTATACGTCCAATGTATCTAATCAGTTTTCGATATTCATTTGTTTCTTGCAGGATGTTTTTGTTTTTGTCTACCTTTGATATTCTTTGCATGTTACCTCATATACCACATCTCCACAGCCATCTGATGTTTTTCAGCTTGTCTGCCATTGTCTACACTTCACACACATACAAAAGTACAGGTTCTATGCAGCACCTCAACACTATTTTTCTCTTTGCAAATGGCATCTTTGTATTGGTCAGTATGTTTTCCATCTTGCAAACGGCTGCCTTTGCCATGGCGATTTTGTTCTAATCTCTTCCAGACTGTTGCGAGATAGTTGTACAGATTCACGTGTGTAAGAATATTTCCATTTGCTAGTGTACTGCCAGCTTCCTGACCTAGAGGAAGGGCCGAATGTAAGACGGGCCTGCGCGCCCAATTTGTGACCCTAATAAAGTTGATTTGATTTGATTTAGAGGTTAGCGAATGTTCTCCGTAATCTCGTATACTCTCGTAGGTAACGTGACGACGGTGAGAATCAGCAGTGGTTCGAATCGCGTCGGTAACTTACGGGGTATGTGATTATTTTATTTATAGGTATTTTATTCTGAAGGTCTTTTCAAGGTCACCCAGAGATGGCAGAAATGCATAAATTCAAGTGGTGGCTACACTGAGAAGGAATAAACACTGTGCCAAGTGTCAATTTTCTCCCCCTCCTCTTTCATGGTCATGCTAAAGACTTCTGAGAAGCCCCCTGTATGTAACCCTAACCCTAACATGTAACCCTATCCCTAATAATTGGTTTTATTAACATTTGATTTCAATTAATCGATGTTTCCTGCAAGATTTATCTCCCTTTTTCGAAGGTTCCATATTGTGACGGCAGAGCGAACAATTTACTAAGCTCATATAAGGCACCCCTTGGCGGTTAGGAGCCACACAGGCTGCTCGAAACTGTATTACTCACTATTCAAGGGCTGGGCGAATACTAACATTTGCAGATGGTGTTCTCGCATTCGGGCATCGGATGGACATAAATCAAACAATTCGGGAGCTGCAAGTGACAATGAACAAAGTGATTGGTGTACGGAGGTGAATGATGCCATTAACGTAGACAATATATCTGTCTTGTGGTGTTTTCTGGACAATATGATTGGTAAAGCTGACCTCTTAAGCTGAACAATAAACGGTAGGCATGTGAATAGAGAAAGCAGACTAAAGTACCAGGGAACCACTATTCATTGAAGCCTGTCCGTTACGGATCATGTTGAAGTGGTGGTTACACAATGTCAGAAGGGGCTTAATGCACTGACTGGTATGACAGCAACGGGAATGCGGCAGAACATGCTATTCATACTTTTTCAGAACTTAATCATTTCAGTATTAGATTACGGACTAGAAATGCCCCCTGGCTCAAATTGTCAGCTAGTTAAAAAAAAAGAGTACATCAGAATGAAGCCATGAGGGTGATTCTGAGATCAAGGGCACCCAAACAGTGTATAAATGACACATCCTGGCGTTGCCGACCATTGCATACCGACTCAAGGCGTTGCTGGCAAGGTAATACCTCAATATAGCTGGGGACAAAGAACACCTACATGATTCCCTGAATGCAGCTAGGGCCACATGCTGCTAAGAGGAAGATGGCGGTTATCTCAAGCAGAAGATACTATCAGAGAAGTGTGCACACATGAGAAAATTGACAGAGGCAAGAAGTGGGTCAGAGTTCCGAATAGAAATTCAGACTTTCTGGGGTTATAATCACATTGGACCTTGAGTGTAGGGAATGGCCAGCAGGAGCTACGAAAGTAGAGATTCAGCAATTAATTCATGTCTACTCTCGTCCTGACTATGTGATTATCTATACCGATGGCACTGTTTTAAGAGGCAAGGAGTGCCTGGGCATTCATAGCAAAAGCAAAAGACCAATGGTTAGTGCAAGAGAGCTTGTCAAACAGCACAATCTCAAGTCTGAGAATGAAGGTGAAGGTGGTTACTGCAACTTTCCGCTGGTTGGAGAACAAACTGTTTTCGCATCTTATGATTTTAACTGATCCTCAAGCATGCTGACACAGGTGAAGACGGGCATCCATCGTGCAGAATGGCATGCACCGATTCAGTGGTCGCGGCTGTGAGTATTCGCTGGATCTTTTATCCAGGGCACTCTGATGTGCTTGGAAATTAACAGGCAGCAGATTGGCTGTTGCCGCACCATTATGGGGTGATTTTATGCATGATAAGATAGATCTGGTGAGGGCCATTAGGGAGCGTGTGAATAGTGCGGAGGCACAGATGGACTATCATGGTCTAGAGAGAATGCAGCAACAAGATGTTGTCAGGGGATCTGGTCGGCAGTCGTCACTCAGAGGTAAAGCAAGATGTTGTCAGGGGATCTGGTCGGCAGTCGTCACTCAGAGGTAAAGCAAGATGTTGTCAGGGGATCTGGTCGGCAGTCGTCACTCAGAGGTAAAGCAAGACGGACATTTATCACAGTGGTACCCAACATGTGGGGGAATTTCCCTCTCTCTTACCCCCAAGGGGAAATTATAGGGTTTCCGGAGGAAGAAAGGGAGGGGGGGGGCGGAATTAAGATTATTTCAAGATTACGTTAATGTAAGAACGGATTACTTAACGTTTAATATAAAACAAGCAGATTATTGGTTATACGTATAAAATGTAATATATCAAGTCTAGTAGCCTTTTAATTGTATCCTAAGTGTCTTATGTATGTCTAAACATATTTGACTAGCACTAGTTTTCCCATCTATACTATACGGCTCTGTACTTCTCGCCCTTCTGAAATTCATTTTATAACGCAAGTAGACCCATAAATCACGTTTTATGTAGCCGTCTAGACTTGTTCTAGTATGTGTTATTAAATTTAGCTTTCATTTGTACGTATACTATGTAGGGACCGGGGAGAATAGGGGGGACATACGAGATGGGTAGGGGGAATGACATTGTGAAAATGTGGTGAGGGAGTGCATGGGCCAAAAAAGGTTGAGAACCACTTTTTTACCAGATTAACGAGTTTTGTTCTGTGCTAACGAAGGCTTTGGCCGCAACGTCCATTGTTTGTTGTAGTTGTGCTTTGGTAAAGCTCTCAACCTGCTTCTCGTTTTTCATTATTTCATCTATTACCAGATTACAACGGTCACCATGATAATCGGAATTTGTTGCTGGCTGTTTAAGATTTGGACTGAGCGCTTATTGGAATGCCCCGAATGCAATGATGTCGGTTCTTGACTCAACTCAACTCAACTAGTCTGCCGTAATGAAGACTTGACCTCAGCCATGTGATATGTCAGGTATCATAGGTAAAGGTGATGTAAATACGCACAATGTTATCACCTACGTATAATATTATTCTGGGTTAATGAGACACAAGCCACAAAATGGTACTTTCTTTTTGCCACATACACAGTTGATTCCTGGCGTACACTCGAGTCTGCCGGGAGGTTGTCCAGGTAAAAGCATTAAGGTGGCTATGCAATGCAAAAGCAAGAATGTGTATTTAATCTTTGATAGTGATATACTCTTTGCGTTCCGGTGAATAGCACCCGTCTCCTCTGATGTAGCAGGCAGTGGATATAAACAGCACAGGCATGTGCCTATGTCACGAATCTTATGCAACATCTGGAACACTGATGTTTAACGGGACTGTATTTCACCAAATGATACATTACACCACAAGGGAAAACAAGAGACATTATTATTGGTGTGTATACTTTTTCAGCCTGTTAAACGAGTGATATAATTTGAAACAAATCCGTATTATTTTCTTGCAGGCCAGCATATATTATTTTTGAAGTTGCAAAAAGTATTTAAAATATAAGTTTCCATTTCTTTTAAATTCGACAGTAAGATTTCTCACTTAACGGTTAATATAAAACAAGCAGATTATTGGTTATACAAATAAAATGTTATATATCAAGTCTAGTAGCCTTTCAATTGTATCCTAAGTGTCTTATGTATGTCTAAACATATTTGACTAGCACATACATATGTGCCTGATGGTAATGGGAACATTATTCATATTGCGTGATAGAAGTGGATCCTAAATTCACGTTTGAAGGCGAAAATACAAGAGGAAAGCAGAGAAGTCAATATCTGGAACAGTTGAATGGTCGAGAAACAAACACAAAGCTGGTCCATGACTCTGGTGATTGTATGAGATGGTGAAACAGGAAGCCCACGTTGATTGGCATGGAATGTTTATTATCCTGAGGACACCATGGTAGTGATCACCACCCCAGCAGCATAGTAGTGGTGGGGGAAGGCAGATGCAGGAATTACAAGTGCAAAGTATAGACTTGAAATAATGTGCAGTAAATTTCACTAGTCACCTCTGGTATTGTGTGTACTACCTGATTTCCTCATTGCGTTATGAATATTGCAACTCGTTTCGATCATTGTAATGCTTCATAGGCAAAAAATGTAGAAATATGTATAATGGGAATCGTGGTGTCAAGGGACATAAATAAAAATGATGTTTCAATCCGCAGGGGAGACAAGAAACATATTGTACTGAAATATAAATAACAACGTGTGTAATTCAAATAATTAACAAGAATATAGTACAGTATAACAAATAAGAAAAGTGCAAATTCTTATGAACAAGGACTAACAAAATTAATTCAAGCAATTACAATATTGTATTTTTCCGATATGTGACCACATGTGGCAGATAATATCTCAAAGGAAATGCTGACTACCGATGGTACAATATATATAATAAATATCCGATTCTTTACATCTATGTTTGAGACTTGTATTTAATATTGTTTGGCTGGCACATATGCATGTGTCTCATAATCATATCAATCTTGGTTGTAGAGATATGTAATGGGGAGAAGCACGTATGCTATTGATGACCATCTTTGAAACACACATGAATTAGTGCAGTCCCTGATGTTTGCCTTAACGCTGCAGTTATGTCATCCTAGAAATGATAAGCCGACGTTTGAGGTGTTCAGCTGCAATGACTCTCAGTCGCCAAACATGTAACATGTTTTACTTTAATTGTCTTTCTAATACGGGAATTTGGTGACAACACGCATTCTTGTTTTACCCCTTACTTGGTCCGTTCATGACTGCCCAGTGTATGTTGTGTATGGAGGCTTAGAGAAACAGTCGCCTACGATGACAACTGTGTATGTAATGTATGCTAGTAATGCATTGTTGTTAAAGCCAAAAACAAACACAAAATATGAAAAAAGTCCTGTATCAGGAAGCTGTTGTAGGTATGTGAATAAACAGGATCATCACATGATGTAGGTCTGAGTGCACGAAATATTAGGTGAGCATCATCAGCATCATCAGGTGTCCTGCCACCTGCCGAAGCCGTTCATGTCTCTCCACAGATAAGGGTCCGTGGTGTTCTGTATCAACTATGCTGATGATATTCCTTTATGCCACCACTGTCACAGTGCAGTTAAATGATACCAAGGACCACTACGTGAAGAGAAGCAGGTCTTGAATGGCACACACTGAAGGCACACACCGCCAGGTATATGGAGAAGGCAGGATACCTCGTGGAGAGCTATGGTTAATGGTGGTTTGAATGAAGTATTCCATAGAGATAGTTACATTGAGCCCAGGGTGTCAAGAATGGACACCGGGTGTGACAGCAGTGTCAATGTAGAGAAAACTACTCACAGCATAACGATGTAGTCATGTACATTGATGGATTAGAGTGAGCAGAAAAGTGAGAATGTGGGGAGGGGAGTTGTATACGTGTGTGTGTGTGTGTGTGTGTGTGTGTGTGTGTGTGTGAGTGTGCGTGTGTGTGTGTCTGTGTGTGTATGTATGTGCATGTGTGTGTATGTGTGTGTGTGTACGTGTGTGCAATGGTAAGAGGCAATGTTTAACATAAAGTAAACCTTACCACATGCCATATCGTCTTAACTTCTTTGAAGGTATCTTTATTAATCATTCTGTCCGTCCACGATGTTTTCTCATATAAAACCAATTCCTCGCAGTTTCACGCCAATTCAGTTCGTGTCTTCTAATTGTCTATGATTCACCTTCGCACACACTGATTAGCTCAATACAGCTCTCATAATCCCTTTTCCATTCAGTTGCTTGACCATATTTCTCATCTGACTAATCCTTGACTTTACTTCGGCAATCCCACATGTGCCGAAGTCTCTGGCGAAGAGGTAGCGAACGCGACTCACAATCCCACATACCGCAATCGAAATCAGCTGCAGAAGATTTCTAAGCAGACAGTCTGTGTTGAATTGTGTAAGCGTCGGTGGTTCAGAAAAGAATGACAAACTACTAAACGTAAACTTGTCTAGTAAATCAGAAACATTGAAACATTATGTGATCGATTGCGTTGTTCTGTAAACGAAATGCAACTAACTTTAAACATACATTTATATAGTTATAGCTCTTAAAACTAATTTATTACATTGACTTCTTTTACATTGTTTCCATTCACTTGATAATCATTGAAACGGGTAGTTTATGGAGCTGTCTATGGTCTCAAGTGTCGTCACTCCGGTAGAAAGAAGATTGCTTTATAGAGACAATAGCTATGAACACCGAGCAGTATCCTCATTGCAAAGAAAGAAAACAATGGCTAACTACCCTTTTATCAGATGTCTAGCACAGCAGGTCTGTGTTAAACGACGTCAAGTGAAAGTCAAGTCATTTAATCAAGAGATGTAAATAGAATGGTCATTTCTTCATTTTACGTGTGTGTGTGTGTGTGTGTGTGTGTGTGTGTGTGTGTGTGTGTGTGTGTGTGTGTGTGTGTGTGTGTGTGTGTGTGTGTGTGTGTGTGTGTGTGTGTGTGTGTGTGTGTGTGTGGTGTGTGTGTGTGTGTGTGTGTGTGTGTGTGTGTGTGTGTGTGTGTGTGTGTGTGTGTGTGTGTGTGTGTGTGTGTGTGTGTGTGTGTGTGTGTGTGTGTGTGTGTGTGTGTGTGTGTGTGTGTGTGTGTGTGTGTGTGTGTGTGTTGTGTGTGTGTGTGTGTGTGTGTGTGTGTGTGTGTGTGTGTGTGTGTGTTGTGTGTGTGTGTGTGTGTGTGTGTGTGTGTGTGTGTGTGTGTGTGTGTGTGTGTGTGTGTGTGTGTGTGTGTGTGTGTGTGTGTGTGTGTGTGTGTGTGTGTGTGTGTGTGTGTGTGTGTGTGTGTGTGTTGTGTGTGTGTGTGTGTGTGTGTGTGTGTGTGTGTGTGTGTGTGTGTGTGTGTGTGTGTGTGTGTGTGTGTGTGTGTGTGTGTGTGTGTGTGTGTGTGTGTGTGTGTGTGTGTGTGTGTGTGTGTGTGTGTGTGTGTGTGTGTGTGTGTGTGTGTGTGTGTGTGTGTGTGTGTGTGTGTGTGTGTGTGTGTGTGTGTGTGTGTGTGTGTGTGTGTGTGTGTGTGTGTGTGTGTGTGTGTGTGTGTGTGTGTGTGTGTGTGTGTGTGTGTGTGTGTGTGTGTGTGTGTGTGTGTGTGTGTGTGTGTGTGTGTGTGTGTGTGTGTGTGTGTGTGTGTGTGTGTGTGTGTGTGTGTGTGTGTGTGTGTGTGTGTGTGTGTGTGTGTGTGTGTGTGTGTGTGTGTGTGTGTGTGTGTGTGTGTGTGTGTGTGTGTGTGTGTGTGTGTGTGTGTGTGTGTGTGTGTGTGTGTGTGTGTGTGTGTGTGTGTGTGTGTGTGTGTGTGTGTGTGTGTGTGTGTGTGTGTGTGTGTGTGTGTGTGTGTGTGTGTGTGTGTGTGTGTGTGTGTTTGTGTGTGTGTGTGTGTAGAACTGACACACGCTTTATACTTTATAGTGTAACTGGATCTTATGCCGCCTAGCACATGCTCATCTGGCCTTGTCTCTTCACAACTCGAAGTGCTTGCATCGCTTGATTATAAGCTGTTGTCTGTATTTTAATGATGTGCATTCCCTATGCAGTACGATTTTCCTTGTGGTCTTAGCCTTCTTTCTAAACACAGGCCTACACTGGCCACCTTAACCGCTCTGTTTTCTGTCTTAACACCTTTTACCATGTGCAGAGAGTTAGGCTTTTCCTGCTTGACACTGGGTTATATTCCGATGTAACTGTCTGGATCCTGATGAAATACAATTTGTCAAGATGAAGACAACGAGCCAGAAGGAAAAGAAAAAGAGTAAAACCACGGCGTGACCAAACCCTCAAATAACCCTATATCGCACCAATGCAAGTGGCACATGATCACTATTACAGTCAGCACCCGGCATTGTCTCAACATAAAATAACGCATTGCTAAACTGTTTATCACTAAGCATGAAGTAAATTTGATTGCATATTGTCTTATCAGGGTTTTTCCGTGTGTAAAGTCGTCTTTTATGGCGTTAATACCAGGTGTTTCCAATGATCATATCATTGATAATTGACAATTCTATTAGTTTCTCTACTCTTTAATTCTGGTGTCCCTAAACCAAAATTCTCCACTACATCCTCCATTTTGTCCTTACCTACTTTTGCATTAACATCACCTAGTGCTTTTTTATTTCTTGTGATCTAATTTTAGACATCGTCATTTCTACTCCATCGTTAATAGCGCTGTATTACTTCAACACTACTGCTTGTTGTTGGTGCGTATACTTGTGCAGTATCTCTATTGATGATGCCTTTCATTTTTACCATAATAACTCTATATAAAATGCGCCAGCTACCATCAATTGACTCAGCTGTTATTTTATCAAATATTAGTCCTACTCCTTATTCGTGTGTATCACCTCCAGAATAAATTACTGTGTGTTTGTCAGTTATAATTTTGCCCTTCCTTCCCATGGCATCTCACGTATGCCTAGGATATTCAATGCACTGCTTTTCATTTCACGCTATGACATTGTTCAAAGCTCATTTAAGGTTCAAACATTCCAAGTACCTATGTTAAATTTATTTAGTTTAGTTATAGTTTTACCGTTAGTAGCTGGATGACAGCCTGGTGTCACCTATGGCTCATGAATGTTCCTACCGGACGTGAATGTCCTTTAACGTCTTTCAATGAGTCTTAATTGTGTTTTGTCATGAAGCCGTATATTTAGGCTATCAGTTACCAGTATATCAAAACAAGCCATGAAAAGGGTTGTCACCAATGAGAGTCATGGCGACTGCCAATATCGAGCAAAGGCTGCTAATACTTCTGTTCCAAAGACGTGTGCTTTCACGCATCGAGTATGCCCTGGCCATCCTCACTGTCAGCCCTACACAGATTGGAAGACTTGAAAAGGTACAAAACGAAGCCATGCGCATCATTTTGGGCTGCACGAGAGACACCAGCTGTGTAGCAATGAGATACCTCCTTGACTTCCCGACAATGGAACACAGGATCAAGATCAGGGGAGCTCATGCATACTTAAAAATAAATGCAGATGACCAGCACTCTCTGCATGACACTATATTCAGAGAAAAGGGTGACAGGCTAAAGAGGGGCAAGTCATGGATGGGTCGGGCGGAAGATGTCGTCAGACAGGTCTGCAGTCTTACCAGTATCAACCCCGGCAAGGAATGGGTGCCGGTGCCTCCAGCTTTTAAGTGCACTTTCTCCTCCATTATCACACTCGACAGACGGTGCAGAGAGCAGAACCCCGCCGCTGTCAATGCTGAGGTTAACGCGCTCATCTATGAACACTCAGATAGCCCCGAAGTGCTCATCTATACAGATGGATCTGTTATAAAGCAGCAGAGAAGTGCGCTGGCATTTACAGCCCGTTCAGCGGGACAAACCGTTCAAGAATCCAGCGGTGCCCACTCTATGACCACGAGCAGCATGACGATGGAGGTGATGGCAGTTACACAGGCTTTCATATGGCTGGAATCACAGCATTATACCAACGTGTGTGTACTAAGTGACTCAATGAGCATGATTCAGAAGGTCGAAGCTGGATCTGTACGTAGACAGTGGACTGAGTCGCTGCGGAAGTCTGTTGTTCGTAAAGTCACCTTCATCTTCGTCCCGGGACATGCGGGAGTCGAGGGAAATGAACGAGCTAATAACTGGCTGGCTCTACACCCCCTGTAGATGGCCAGCCAATGGATCGTGCCGATGTTATTAACGTCCTTAAAGATATGGCGAGAACAGAGGACTTTGACGTCAGTGATTCCACATCGCTGTCCAGGATGAAAGACTTGGGAGTAAGAATTCGGCACAGCCAGACGCGAGAGGTACATCGGGAAAACAAAGCACCTTGTCAACCAACACAGAACTGGCACTATTAGCCACCGGACGCTGATGCATATGCTGGGGGGGGGGGGAGGATCTGAGCACCTATGGACATGTCCGGAGTGCAATGAAGATACCCCAACTGATAACTGATAACTGAAGCTTTGGTGTACAGACCAAATGGAACTTAGGGAAGAGGCCAACCATGTAAACGATGGAGAGATGGAACAAAATCTTTATGTTGAGTGGACCAAGTAAGTCGGTTTGTAAGTCAGCCTACTGCTGAGAGATTGATGAGACTAAGCAAGGGGTAAGACACAGATGTGTTGGGTCACCTACTTCTTGCATTAGAAAGAATATTACAGTAATACATGTTAAATGTTTGGTGACTGAGGTTCATTGCAGCTGAACACGTCAAACGGCGGCTTGTCTTTACTTAGGATCAAACATAACTGCAGCGTTAAGGCAACCATCAGCGACTGTCGTAATCCACGCGTGAGGCAAAGATGAACATCGATACCATGTTTCTTCGTGCCTATAATACATCTGCACAGCCATATATTGTATCATTATCGAGAACATAAACATGTGCCAGCCAAGAATATAAAACGGAACAACTGAAGAAACATACACGCAGACAGCTATTGCAATACATATATTATCCCGTTGGAAGACTGCACTTTGTATGATATATTATCTTGCAATACATATATTATCCCGTAGGAAGACTGCACTTTGTATGATATATTATCTTCATCGTGAGGTCATATATTGGAAATACTAAGACGTTGCAATTACCTAAATTTACTTTAGTAGCTTTTGATCACAAGAGGAAACTCCTTTCTTAAAGCATCATGATATTATTTCCTCAAATAAACAATTTGCATACACATCCTTCAGGTAAACTCAAGTAAATTATTTATATTTGTCTCCATTGTTATTTAAAAACACAATTTTTATTTATGTCCCTTGATACTATGATTTCATATCATACAGATTTCTATTCTTTTACCCATGAAACATTGCAATGATCGAAATATTCATAAAGCAGTGAGGAACGCGGGTAGAGCACATAATACCGGAGCTGAATAGTGAAAATCACTGCATATTATTTTAAATCTGTACTTTTTGTGTGTTTTTCCTGCGTTGCCATTCTCCATCAATAAACTGCAGGGGCTGCAGTCAGTGTCACGGTGTCTCATGATCATCATCACGATCAGATGCCCTGCCGATACACGTAGGCGGTGATGTTTGATCATCTCATACTACTAGTTGCGTTGAAAGGTTGGTTGATGGTTGAGTGACATCTAGGATATAGAGGTTAGCCGTGGATGTCAAATAAGCGGCCGTGAACCAGAACAGCTGATGGTCATTGCGAGGGCGAAAATTAGTTTATAGAGCAGATAACTGAATAACAATAACAATAACTAAACTCTCTGTGATATGACCATAATTAGGAGGTGAGAGTGAACATAAACACCACCTTAGACACAACCGCTGGAAGTCAAATGAAGCACGCACACTACTGATTCGATGATTCCACTCATAATTGCAGGCAAATGCGTTCATGGATGCTTCATAATAGCAGCCTCAGCCAGTAGAACAATCATTTTCTCCAGGTTATTTCAGATCATCGTTTAGTAGTTTGCCATTTATGTCAGGATGAAAATGGCGAAGCTGTGTTCCTACCGGATATTCTCCCTACGGAATAACATGTTTCGGGGACCCCATTTTACAGTTGAGCCTCCAATAAACGTAACAGCAGCAGGTAGGCTATCCTCGACATCACACACTCGCGCACATAGAAACACTCACAGCTATTACCTGTATTATAAGCTCGCTGTCTTAACAACAACAACAACAAAAACTTAGCCCGCCCCATCAACCCCAGGCATTTTTACCGCCAAATTGGAACCCTAAGTTGTCGCTGTCTTTCTATGTCTCAACAATAAGTTGAGGCTGCTGCCTCTTTAACCAAGAAAATGACTACACGTGGGTAGTGGAGGTGTGATTGTGTACGGCGCCAATAAGAGAGGCGTGAGACAGGGATGTGTAATGTTTCCAGAACTATTTTTTCCCTATATAGTGAAAATATGTTCCGAAATGTAGAAGATATAAATTGAATCATCATTGGAGGACGAAACATCAATAACATTATATATTGAGATAATACAGTACTGATTGCAGACAATGAGCAGGATCTGCAACAATTAGTTGATGCGGTTGTTGTACAAAGTGAACAACTGGGGTTAGAATTAAATTGTTAAAAGACACAGATTATGGTCGTCACTAGGAAGAAAGAAGTACCACAATGTAATATACAAGTAAATGGGAATATTCTACAACAAGTGAATCGGTACAATTATCTCGGAACAGTCATCATGCAACGAGTTAGGAAGAAAATACCAACCCGAAATAGGAGAAGAACAATGTGGGTTTGTAGAAGGCAAGAGTACAGCATGGTAGCCCCTGATGCAATAATGTGTAGTTCAGAGTTCCAAGAACCCCACGAAGAAAAAAACTTGTCGTGTGTATAGGGCAGTTGCAATCTAGTTCACGAACTAGCTGTAGACGTACACCATATCCAAAACTGTATGCATCAAAACATCGTGATTACCTCTATTGTATGCTCACTCTACATACAACGTTTGCGACCACCGGCGGCCTTTTCTCTAAGACTTCATGCATACCATACAGTGGACATTGATGAATAGATCAAGTAAGGTGTAAGATAAGCATGTGTTGTACACCAAATTATCGTATTAGAAAGAATATTAAGGTAAAACATGTTACATGTTTGGCGACTGAGAATTATTGCAGCAGAACACCTCAATCGACGGGTTGTCTTTGCTTGTATCAAACATAACTGAAGCGTTAAAGCAAACATCAACGACAGCGGTAATCCACTTGTTTATCAAAGACGAACATCGACACCATTCTCTTCTTCGTACCATTAACAAATCTCTACGACCATGTTTGATATATTTATCAGGCACATGCATATGTGCCCAGCCAAAAATAAAGTGTGCTTTTTTACAGAACTGTGGCATTGAAGGAATATGGTACAGCATTTATTATGACTGATTAGACCGCACTTTGTTTGAGATATTATCCACTAATGAGTTCACATACTAATAATCCAAGACATTACAATCACTTAATCGTATTTTAGTAGCTGGTCATTTTCAGAGAAATACATTGAAATAGAAAATGTGCTATACTTTCTTCTCTCTACTATTTGCTTTACACAAATTTACTTAAATTATACTCCAATATATTATGTGGCTTGTTTCCCTTACCTAAATCATCGGTTCTAGTTATTTCCCTTGACGATATTAATTATATTATGCCTATTTCTAAATATTTACCAATGAAACAGTACATTGATCAACACGAGTTGCAATATTTATAACGCAATGCGGAAAACGGAAAAGAATACCAGAGGCGATTAGTGAAAATTATTGCACATTATTTCAAGTCTGTATTGTGTGTTTGTGTTTCATGCGTCTACTTCTCTTCGTCAATATGCTGCAGGGATGGGATCAGTGCCAAGGTGTTTCAGAATCATCATCATGATCAGATGCCATGCCGATAAACGTGGGCGGTCAAGTTTGGCCATCTCACACCATCACCAGAGTCATGGATCAGCTTTGTGTTTTTGTCTCGATTATACCATGTGGCCAAGCCATACGGGTATTTACCTCTCTGCCTTCCCTTTGTTCTTTTCCAATCAAACTTGCCAATTGTCACCATTTTATCTAGTTCACTCCTTCTCATAACGTGCCCAAAACTATTGACTGCGACGTCTAATTTCCGTAATCAGTTTACAGTTTTTAGGTGTTTATTGTAGGGCCTGCTAAATGATTCTCATGTCTTCCTTTAGTATTCTTTACATTTTGCCCAGAAGCCATATTTCCACTACCTGAAGATTTATTTTTTTCAACGTGTCTACTCATTGTACACGTTTCACAGCCAGACAAAAGTGGAGGTTATATGTAGCACTTCAACAATCTTGTTCTCGTCACACTTGACATCTTTCTGTTGGTCAGTATGTTTTCCATCTTGCAAAATTCTACCTTTGGCAAAGCGATTCTTGTTCTAATCTCTTCAGGGCACATTTCATGCTGGTGTCCTGCATGCGTCAGTTTAGATTTTAACGTTTGCTTTCAGAAAGCAAAGGCAAACTCTTTGAGCTCAGCAGTGCGGTCACTAAACTTATGTTATTTCAGTGCTATGTTTTCACTGATGTAAATAAAGACATACTTTTACCTATACTGTCATTTATTGACACTGTTCTATTCAATACAAAGCTATATATCTGCACAGGAATAGTTCCTCATATACAATTTAGATCCTGCTGTGCGGCCAATGGTACCGTTAAATATCAGTCGCATGGTTACCGACAATGCTGACATAACTAGGCCGCCGTCTAATTTAATCTTCTGTCAGGTCATCTCATGATAGCATTTGCCAGTTCAGTGTCCGTAGAATCCAAATATCCTGGTGTCAGGGCCCAGCCTTGGTGAACAGACCTGAGCAACGATTCTAAAAAAAAAAAATTGTTTCTGGTATCCCTAGCTGGTTTATGTCTCATGTCCATTGTCTCTAGAATCACTAGCTGCTTCATGTTTGATCTTCATTGTCTCTGGAATAATTACTGCTTCAAGTCTGATCTTCATTGTCTCTGGAATAATTACTGCTTCAAGTCTGATCTTCATTGTCTCTGGAATAATTACTGCTTCAAGTCTGATCTTCATTGTCTCTTATATTGCTAGCTGCTTCTAGTGTAATATTGTAAGTACACATTGGCATTTTGTATGTGTATGTGTGTGTGCGCATGTGTGTGTGTTTGTGTGTGTGTGTGTGTGTGTGTGTGTCTGTCTGTCTTTGTTATCTCTAATTATTTTATTTCGTTGTTGAGATAAAGGAGATGAAGTGAAATTAAAACACGCTCTTATCTTAGATAACAATTTGCTCGTTTCTGTTTGCATCATGTTTCTCTTTGTCAAAAGTGTTGTTATAATCTATCAAATACAAGCCAGCAAAAGTTAGAGCACAATACGAGTGTGAAGATAACATCAAGAGATGAGCGAACATCAATTTGACAGCACGTACAGTCATAGTGAGGGACAGGCAGTGTTGGGGATCCACTGCACATTGATTACATTCAATTGTTCCCACATCTTTAATGTTTCTTCAAGTTATTCTGATTTTCTTTAGTATTATTCTTAGTGTTAAAAATATCTGGAACAAGGAATACCACATGTCAGCTTACAAAATACCTCAAATTAATTGTAAACAAACTTTGAAATTAAATAATAACAATGCGTTTACTTACAGTGCGCGTTTCCTTATCAATTGTGTGTACATATGAGGTCAGACTGATTGTGAACATTCTGGGATCACAAGATGCTAAGATATATTCATGAGATATATACATGAGATATTTACATTATATATATATATATATATATATATATATATATATATATATATATATATATATATATATATATATATATATATATATATATATATATATATATATACACACATACATGAGATATGTACATGATACACACACACACACATATATATATATATATATGACATATATTCATGAGATATATACATGCGGTATATACATGAGCTATTTACATGAGATATACACATGAGATTTTGCATGAGATATTTACATGAGATATATACATGAGATATTTACATGATATATTTACATGAGCTATTTACATGCATTCGTATTATGTAACCGGCGCTGTGGCGAATGTGTTATGAACGCAGTTCCTCCACCTGTATAAAGCGTTCCCAGAACACATGGGGGAGATGTGGAGGCCGAGATATGAGTGTTATACAATGGTATGATTGCCGATCGTTCAAATAGCAATAGCAAACTACTGGACGTAAACATGCCAATAATTCACAAACAGTCACCAATGTTGCGGTTGACTGCGATGCCCTGTAATGGACATGCACCTAACTAACTTTAACATTCCATGTCCCTCGTGATACATTCAACTATATCACATTTTATTCCCCCTTTCTATCGACTGCACGTCGACTAGTTAAAGGGTATGGTAATGAAGATTTATTCCACTTTCAAATGTGGACATGAACATTGCTAAGACCAAACATCGGCATGTCAAGAGACAGCGACTTTTGTACATTCAACTTATCCTACTAAATGACACTGATGGAAGATGTGTCCATCATTGTAATTCATATCGTCAACGAACTCATGTTTTAGAGAACCATTTAGATTATGATTGGTAGGCGCCATGTGAAGCTATCTGTGTGAGCTCAGGGTGTAAGTTAATATTATACCACATGTCAGTACACATAATACTATGATGGTTTGTGTGTGTTAAAACAATGCAATGAAATATAAACATTGTGTTTCTCTTTATCTGTGGCACATAATGGCACAGCACTGCAAACATGATTTAATAAATGTCAGGTCGATTTTGGAGCCACTTCACTTGCTCAGATAGCACTAATGTTGGACACGTCAAGGATTATAGCAGCTATTATTACAAAGTGCATGTGTATGCACAGTCAAAAAATATCAGAATTGTATGCAACAGGCATGCTCAAACAAAGCTTAATCCGCCATTACCCCTACGCAGTTCAACTTCAAGGAGAAATTATAATTGGCGTCCATCACCAGCTCAGAATGATAATTCTGGGTTTATCCTCACATGTTTATTAATCCGAAAGTGATTGTTGCCCATATTGGGGTAATGTAGGATATGATTGATTGATTGACTGATTGATTGATTGATTGATTGATTGATTTAGGAACCGACATCACAGAATTCGGGACATTCCCATAAGCGCTCCGTCCCCATCCTCAGCAGCCAGCGAGGAGTTCCAACACTAATAGTTCCAGTAGCAATCTGATTATATGTCCGTCTCTCCTTTCCTCTGAGCGTCGAGCGTCGGCCAGATCCCCTCGTCACACCTCGCTACCTCATTCTTACCAGGACTATGGTGATCCATTTGCTCATCCGAGGTGTACACGTGCTCCCACAAGGCCGCAACCATGGCTGTCTTGTCATGCATCAATACTCCACCAAGTTTTGCGAGCCAGCCAATCTGTCAGCCTGTTCATTCCCCAGCAAACTGGCATGCCCCAGAGAAAAATAACTTCAGGTGATCCTTGCAACTCGTGACCTCCGAAGCGAAGCAAGCCACTCAGCACGAAGCCTGTCTGTCCTCACCCTACTCATCATGCTTTCTAAGTCAGTTACAATCACAATGTGTGTATGTATCGTTTTCTCTATCCAGCGGAAAGCTGCACTGACCGCCTCCACCTCCATTCTTAAGCTAGATGTTGTGTCATCATACGCCAATCTCTCCTGCACCAAACGTCGACCATTAGCTTTTGCTAAAAATCCCCAGGCACATCTCCCACCTCTCAACAACGAACCATTCGTGTAGATAATCACATCACCCGGGCGAGAATTATCCTGAATTAGTTGCTAAATTTCCACTTCCGTGGCCCCTGCTGATGATGAGTTCTACTAAGCTGATCCTACCCCGATCAACTTCGAGGAAAAGTTAGGGTCCATCACGGGCTCAAAATGATAGTCCTGTGTTTACCCTCACAGCCTTATTAATCCGAAAGTGATTGTTATCTATATGGGGTAATGTCTTGAAGACGCTTTTACTTCATATATAATGTCCGTTAAGTAAGCGAATGGTGTTTATTTATATTACATTTCATGTTATATCACCCTGTTGTCAAATATAAGAAACATGCACTATGCAAATTATATTTATCGTACTGTCGTCAATGTGTGTCCATTACATGCAAAAAAAAGTTTTCACACTAAGATACATGATATTGCACTTAGTCATAGATCCGCAAACTTTATAACCAGGTGAACTCAACCTTATCGCCCTTAGTATTACACATCTATTGTGGTTGTATCCCCTGATTACGTGAAAATAAGTATATGTGTTTCTATGTCTCACATATACGTTTCTTGGTTGACGGTATATTAGAACATCAATATTGGGATCAATCAAGACATTTATTCATTCAGTAGAACCTTGCTCTCATAACAACCTTTTGGAAAACTTGGTCATCAGCAAGATACACCCATTTGGAGATCATCTACCACATTCTGCACCCATCTTCTCTGTGGCCTTCCACTTCCCGTCTTCTTGGGCACACACAATTCATGATTTTTCTCTCTAACGTCTATGATGTTTCAAGTGCAATAAATATTTCAGTTTTCTTTGTTTAATTGTCTTTAGTAGCCACCCTTCTTCAATACTCAAACCGTGTCGTGTGGATGCATTTGTTCGTTTCTGTATTTAAGATTTTCTTAGAACTCGTCTATAACATTTATATTCAAAGGCATTTATGCGCTTTCCAGAGTGTAAAGTAAGTGCCCAGATCTCAATGGCGTATTTCGCAATAGGAAAGATGCATGCACTTAAATATCTAATTTGTGTAGTTCTATCTGCCCCACACCATAATTTATTCAGTAGTTTGTCATTGCTTTCTGAGCGACCGGCTCATTTATCCCGCAAGTCACCAGCGATGGTAGAACCGCTTCCAGTTCTCGCCCGCTACGAGACTCTGTGTGATAAACGGGATTACGGAGAAAGTGGTGTAACCCCTCGGCCAGAGAGACCGGTTGCCAAGTGGTAGAGCAAAAAATTTGACGTAAACAAATAATTGCGACAAAGTCGCGAACAAAAGGGTAATAGAAACTAAGACCTTGACGTGGAAAACAAATACCTCAGAAGATGTTGTTAAGAACAACAAAAACATTCGGATCACAGAGCTTGACTAGAGAAGGAGCACATTCACGTCGTCTCTAATTTATAAAGATATTTACTGGCAGGACGACATTATTCATGGCTAAGATATATTAGAAAGGAGAACCTGAAAAGCAAGGCATTTTACTTATCAGGATTAAGTCCTTGAGACAGATGCGGAATCTAGGAATGCGACTGAGAATTTCACACCAGAAAGACACTTCGGTAACCTTAGATGGACAGAAGGATGCAATACTAAGTTGATAGTTCTCAGTAGCTAGTCTGGTCAACAGTTGAATATGTATAATTGATGTTTTCTTACGATCGTCCCGTTTGACATTTCCAGACCCGATCGAAACTTATTGAGATTCATAAATTGCCTGAATTGATCACAGCTCAAAAATCTGGGCTAATAAACTTAGCCGTATCAATGAGATTGCCAGCCTTCGAGTGAGTCCTTTTATTGATGTTCCGTTGATGCTTCTTTGCTGGATCGTTTTCTGCAACTCTAGACGATGTTTTGTTCGAGCTTATGTTTTAATGTTATGCCAGATCACGTCTCAGAAAACATTATAACATAATATTCTTATACAAGTGAATCGGTACAACTATCTCGGAACATTTATACTATCTGCTGTGAGATGCCTTGAAGAGATTAGAATAATATATATATATATATATATATCACAATGGTACAGTTTGTAAGATGGACAACATACTGACCAATAGAAAGATGTCAAGCGCAACGAGAATAAAAGATTGTTGAAGTGTTACATAGAATATTTACTTTTGTATGCCTATGAAATGTAGGTAATGAGCAGACATGGTGAAAAACACATAATGACATCCAAAATCTGGTTTCTGAGGAAATGACAACTAATACAACGGAAAATACAGAACAACCAATCAGCAAGCCTACAAAAATTAAATGAAAACAGTGAACTTATTTGTAAATGAGATGCCGACAGTAAAATTGTTTGGGCACGCTTACAAGAAGAAATAAGCTAGAGAACTCGGTTACACCAGGCAATTTTAATGAGAAAATAACACGAGGAAGGCAGAGAGGCAAACATCTCTATGGCTTGGCCACATGGCAGTGGGCCATAACTCCGGTGATCATGTGAGCTGGCGAAACATGACAGCCCATGTTTATCATCATGGCACCTGATCAAGATGATAATCGTGAGACACCATGGCACTGACCAGCATCCCTACAGCATATTGATCTAGACGGGCATGAAACACAAGCACAAATTGCAGACTTAAAATAATGTGCAGTAATTTTCACTAGTCACCTATTTCATTATTTGTGCTACCCGCCTTCTTCATTGCGTAATGAATATTGCAACCCGTCACAATCATTGTAAAATCTTAGGTAAAATGTGGAAATATTTGTAATAGGAGATCAAAGTATAAAGAGATATAAAACGAAATTGTGTTTGTAAGCAACAAGGGAGAGAAGGAAACATTTATTGAAGTATAAATGTAGGTTATGTAATGCAAATTGCTACTTTGAAGAAAGTATATCATGATTTCAAAATTAATACATTTGCCGATATGATCAAAAGGAACTAAAATGAATTTAAGCAATAGCAATATCTTAGATTTTCAGTATGCGACCTCACGTGGTAGATAATATTTCAAACGACGTGTAGTCTACCTTCTGCATACTATATCTGGTGCACTATCCCGCTGAGTGCATTATTAGAACGTAACACATAGGTATTTTTTGGCTGGCACATGTACATGTGCCTCATAACGATACAAAATAAGGTGGCAGCTATATTTAATGGCACCAATTAACAAATGATATCACTGTTCATCTTTGATTCACAAGTGGATCATGGTAGTCGCTGATACCTCCCCTAAAGCTCTAGTTATCTAGCAAAGACAAACCACCGTTTAATGTGTTCAACTGAAATGTAAGTCGTCAAACATGTAACATGCTTACCTTACACTACGTTCTAATAAGAGAATTTGGTGACAAAACATATTTGTGTCTTACCCGTTACTAGGTCCGCTCATCACTGTATCGACATGAAACTGACTTACACACTGACTCAACACCAAAGTGTTATTACCTCTGCCCATCGTGTACATGGTTGACCTCTTTGTCTGGTTTTATTTGGACTGTTCATCATTGTCTGTTGTGGTATAATGTTATTTGGTAGAGTATTTATATGGCCGAACCATTTAACTGGCTATTTTCTAATACAATCTAGCTCTACTATAACACACACTTTAGTCCTGATTTGTTGTAACACGGAGTCGGTAGGGAGATTGTTTTGTTGAGTGTTTTTGAATATCTATTGTTACGTTTTTTGTTCTTTAATATTGGTGCCATTTGTCCAATTACTTGGTTTGCCTTACTGTATCTACGTTCGATCTCCTCTTATTAATGTGCAATTTGATAGCCATATTGGATAAAACCCGGTGCAATGAGGTCGACCCTGTGGACTTTTAAACGACTTTTTTTTTAATCAACACTTCAAATTGCAGCACCATAATAATCGCATTCTGTGTTATTACCATTATATTCAATTGATCTTTTCTTACAACCACACACAATATTGTTATCCCTTGGGAATCAATAACAACCTGTCAATGATCCTTGATTGCTCAACACAGGATACTAATAACAGAACAATTAATTCTACAGCCAGCTTCCAAAAATTTAATTAATGTGTCTTCATTTAACTTTCAGAACTGCAGAAATTATGCAGCACATTTTTGTTAGTACCACAGCCACTGACTATACTATCACAAATAACAAGTTCTGTTTAAACACCGGAAAACTCAGCAATAACAGTTTATTAGATTAAAAGTGACCTGTTTACAATCTATGTACATCATTATATATATATATATATATATATATATATATATTATATATATATATATATATATATATATATATATATATATATACGGAGTCGGTAGGGAGCTTGTTTTGTTGAGTGTTTTTGAATATCTATTGTTACGTTTTTGTTCTTTAGTATTGGTGCCAGACAATGAACAAGACCTGCAAAATTTAGTAGATGCGGTTGTTACACACAGTGAACAACAAGGGTTAGAATTAAATTGTAAAAAGACACAGATTATGGTCGTCACTAGGAAGAACGAAATACCACAGTGTAATATACAAGTAAATGGGAATATTCTTCAACAAGTGAATAGGTACAATTATCTTGGAACAGTAATAACATCTGATGGGAGATGCCTGGAAGAGATTAGAACAAGAATCGCCATGGCAAAAGTAGCCGTTAGCAAGATGAAAAGCATACTGACCAATAAAAAGATGTCAATTGAAACGAGAAAAAGAGTGTTGAGGTGCTACATAGAACCTGTACTTTTATATGGATGTGAAGCTTGGACAATGAGCAGCCAGGCTGAAAAACATCTGATGGCTGTAGAAATGTGGTTTCTGAGGAAAATGCAAAGAATACCATGGACGGCCAGAAAGACCAATGAACAAGTCCTTCAAGAAACAAATGAAGATCGTAAACTGATTAGAGACATTAGACGTAGACATTCAAAATTTTTTGGACATGTTATGAGAAGAAATGATTTGGAGAACTTGGTGACAACTGGTAAGATCGAGGGGAACAGACCAAGGGGAAGACCTAGAAACAAGTATCTGGATGGCTTGGTCTTGTGGCATGGTCGAGACAGAAACACGGAACTGATCCACGACTCTGGTGATCGAGTGAGATGGCAGAACATGACCGCCCACGCTTACCGGCATGGCACATGATGGATGATGGATATATATATATATATATATATATATATATATATATATATATATATATAAACTATGCATAAGGCATGATGGAGTCAAAATTGGCGAGGGTAGCGATTATAATGGATATAGAAATAAAAGGACATTGGACTGTATCAGACATAATATTATTAGTAAAGTATTTTGATGATTATAAGCCTTCACTCTTACCTGCGTCAACAGAGAGACATCAATGGAATATCCTTAAACGAATTCTCACTTTGACTGAATCCAATTTTCATATTGATTGCCTTAAAACAGAATTTGGCAATTTGCTTATTCTAAATTACTCGATTGTTCCCTTACGTTGAAAACAATATGGCGTCTTGCCTACATATCAATTTCTCAGCAGCCTGTTATTACAACCATATATCAGCTGGCTAGCGTAAAAACATTAGTGAGAATGTTTTTTTTTCCCTTGACAATTATATGTAAACATACAAATATATGCATTTCCGCAAAATGACAGATAATAAGCAGCATATTCACACCAACCCTATGTTACCAATCTCGAACCTGGACTTTATCCAAATCACACTTTCGCAAAATCAACACCTGCGAGATGAGATGCCTGAGGAGAGCTGCCAACTTAACAATCAGAGGCCGAGCAAGAAATGCTGTTATCAGACAGACTGTGGGATCAACACCTAGTGCCAAATTTATTGAAAGACAGAAGATCAAGTGGTTTGGCAATGTCGTTAGAATGCAGCACCATCAACTAACATAACTGGCCTTACAACAAAGATCATCTGCGACGAGACCAAGAGGACACCCAAAAAGAAAGTGGATTGACGACATCAAAGACATTGTACAATCACACGGAATGAGACTATCCAGTGCCGCCCATCGGGTGCTGGAGCGCAAATTATTCCTCCCCACGACGCTTGAAGGCAGAAGTGGAAGATTTTGATGATGATGATGGTATCAGTCATATTACAGGTAGGTAGGAATGTTCCTTCTCGGCTGTTCCTAAGTGTAGTTTAATTCTGAATTGTGTAAGGTGCACGCCAGGTATCCACAATGTCACACCAGTTGTAACCAAGTTCTCTAGTATATTTCTACTCGTGGCGTGTCTTTTGAAACCACTTATTGACAAATCCAAGGCCATAAAAAAGTAAATGCCCATTATCTATATCTTATGTTAGAGAATTATTTATACTTTCTAAGAGATCTTGCGTTTTTGGATTCAGAGTAATGCTTTCATTGCAGAGGCTTCGTATATACATGTTAAACATGATCTTCCTTTCCTCCCTTATTGGGTATAGCATCGATTATAGTTGTACCCCTTTATAGAAAAACGTCATGGTCTACATGTTTCTACATTTCTAGCTACTGATATTAGGGGCGACCAACACACATTACAGGGTTCCTCTGTCTACATGTACATACAACATAGACAATCACCCGAAAAGAACAGAACCAGAACAACGACGACTACCAACCTCTTGACCGACAAGGGCAGGTCACCTTTAAGTCTTCGGACAGGGCAAACCGACTAAACACGCACATGTACAGATGTTGAGTGACTCACCACCATGCTCATGACGGCATATACAACGACATATTACGCTCTCCCGGATTTCGCCCCGTACAGCCAGCCAAGACGGGATTACTAAATGAGTGAGACGGCATGCTCTCAAAACTGTTTGGAATACAAGAAGAGCTCCACAAACACTGTTGACTGCATCACTGGTTTGTCGGTGTAATCATAGTAGCGCTAATGCTAGAACAAGAACCAATCATAGAATATTCAATTCTAACGCTATGTCGATACTACTGTATGTATCAGAAACACGGAGAAGGGTTAACACGATAACAAATAAATTACAAACATTCATTAATGTGTGCTTCTGCAAAATAGACAGACTAGAGTTGTATGGGCGAATCAACATCGAAAGAACTAAACAATTACCAGTAAACCAAGAGAAAAAAAAAGACACGTGCTGGGAAGGACAGGCATAACAAAATCTCACAATAGTATTACTAGTAAATCAGTTGTCTGGGATCCACACAGCAAACGAAATATAGGACGACATAAAATACAATGAGCAAGGATGTATAAATAGAAAAGATAATATGTAGTGGACGTGGACGGAGCTGGGTGGGATAACTAAGATTAGGACTCTGTTTACTTGTTTGTTATATTCAGACTAATTCCAGTTTAGTCTGCTGGTGAGCGTGACCTGAAGTCACGTGAACATGTGGTGGATAGAGTTGGGAAGTCGCCGACACCGAGATGTTGATGTTGGTCTCAAGTGTCACACCGATTGGCAAAGCATCTTATTACAGAGACAATGGCTTTGGTCATGCACTAGTTTGATCATTCATCTAGTCTCGATGGAAACAATAAGAAGCTACCTTACTTTCAGAGTAAGGCAGATAATACAATGTAATATAGATGCAGAACATGTAAAGGCGCTTTGAATTAGATAAATATTTTGGAAATAATAAAGAACAGAGTTTCGTACGGTGTACATATTATTTAGGGTTATGCAATTAATTTAAATGTAAATTGTGATAAATTACTTAGATCTGCGACAAGGGAGACAAAAAATCTTATGCATTGGAGTATAAATGAAAGGTTGTGTAATGCAAATAGTTAGTGTGAAAAAAAGAATAACATGATTTCTTTGGAAATATTGCCCTTATGATCAATAGCTACTAACATGCGTTTAAGTAAATCCGATATCTTAGATTCCATTATGTGGCTCTGCGTGGTCGATAATATTTAAAACTCAGCACATCCTCCTACTGGATGATAGATGCAGTATACCAGTAGTAGGCCTCTTTCAGTCCTGAAGAACTATAGAGTTGTGCCGCTGGAGAGGCACCAGACTGCACCGCGGTGACTGTATAGTCCAATGCAAGAGTGACAATCTTTGTCACAGTTGCCGCATCTGTAAGACGAGGCAGGTCCCGCAGTAAGTAACTGCGTTTTAAGTCAATGCCGCGTATCCTCAGTTTGTTGGATCAGATTGCGCTCAAAGAGCACCAGTCCGTTTCGTACATCTTTTCTAAAGGAACATCTGTCCGGTGCAACACATCCCCACGTGTCTGGATCTATGGCAAGTGTTTTTATATCTTGTTTACACACATCCCTATATCGCATTTGGGATCTTACGGTTGGCCTTTTTCCCGTGGCTAGTTCTCAGTATAAGAGATCTTTGGGAATACGTTCATCCTTCATTCAAGATACATGAAGGCGTCTCTGCTTGAGGAGGGAGTGCACTATCAGCTCTTTCAAGCACGTGTTTGTTTGTTATGTGGTCCCTCCACGATATGCCCAGGGCACGTCTCAAACATCTCATATGGAAAGGATTCAACTATCTTTCGATTTATACCCATAGAGTAGTGTGCTAACAACACAAGCTTTATATACTTAAACTTGTGTACGCTTTGTTAGTCTGTTATTCTCCCAAACCCTTTTAGTTATCCTGGAAAATGGTGTGGCCGCCTTTTCAATGCGTCTGTGGATTTTTGTCTCTAATGGAAGATTATCTGATATTGATGACCCCAAATACACAAACTCGTGGACGACATTCAATTTGTGATTAGACATTTTGATTGACTGAGGCGCACCAGCATTATTTTCCATCACCTGTGTTTTATTTAGGCTAATGGTGAGCCCAAAGTCTTTACATGCGGCTGCAAAACGATCTATCAGCCGTTGGAGATCTTCTGCTGCATGTGTAGTCAGTGCTGCATCATCTGCAAAAAGTAGTTCTCTTATGCATCGTGATCTCATTTTAGTCTTTGCCTTGAGTCTTGATATGGTAAGAAGTTTGCCATCAGATCCTGTATGGAGGTATATGCCTTCAGTGGCAGTCCCAAATACCTGCCTTAAGCGAACGGCGAAGAAGATACCAAAAAGTGTAGATGCAAGCACGCAGCCCTGATTTACTCTACTGCTGATTCTGAATGAATGGGAAGAGAGCAGTGTCAAATAAAATGGTCCCCTGTATGTTTTCACTGAAATTATTTCACGAGACTAAGAAGGGTGGGTGGACATCCAACCTTTCCAAGGATCTTAAAAAGGCCGTTTCTGCTCACGGGGTCAAATGCCTTTGTGAGGTTCATGAAGGCAATATATAATAGCTTCCTCTGTTCTCTACACTTCTCTTGGAGCTGCCGGAGTGAGAAAATTATATCGATGGTGGACCTGTTGGGTCTAAATCCGCACTGTGATTCGGGGTAAATTCTTTCAGCAAGAATGTGTAACCTGTTCAGGATTACTGGAGCAAACATCTTGCCTGCAATGATGAGTAGGGAAATGCCGCGATAGTTGTTGCAGTCGCTTCTGTCGCCTTTGTTTTTATAAAGGGTAACAATGTCATATTTTTGGGTACTAATTTTTTTCTTTCCAGCAGAGCTGAAATATTGCATACAGTTCTGAGATTATTGTTTCTTTGCTACATTATAAAATTTCAGGTGGAATACTATCTTTTCCTGGTACCTTGCCGGATTTGAGAGTGTCTAGTGCTTCACTGATTTCTTTGAGGCATGGTTCGTTATCCAGGGCATTATGGAGGACTTTTGGTCGATGACTTCCAGAGCTTCTTCTCCGACAGTGTTATCCACTGAGTATAGCTCTGAGTAGTGTTCTACTCAGCGATCCATTTATTTCTCTCGATCTTTTACGAGTACCTCCTCCGTTGATCGTAAAGGGGGCCATCTGATTTTTTGATAGACCGACATCTTGCTTGATGCCCTCGTACATTCCTCTTACATTTCCAGTGTCTGCACAAGTTTGAATTTTAACTAGAGAGCTGTAGCCAGTACCTGTTCGCACATTTTCTTGCCATCTGCTGTACTCTATTTCTGGTCGTTCGCAATGTCTGCAATGTTTTCTCTTAAAATGATGTCGTATACAGTGAGAATGCATATCTCTTTATCTCCAGCACTGAAAGCATCTCTTCAGAGTGTGCTTCAAACCAGTCGGTTGACTTAGTTTGCTTCTTGCCAAATGGTGATAGTGCTGTATTGTAGATTGTGTCATAAAATGACTCCATCTCTCAGTGGCAGTTCCGTTTGTGGGGGCATGCCGAGACTGGGTGAATTTGTTGACCTTCTCTTTGTTTTGTGTGCCGCTGGTGTCCTTCCTTGGTCTTCCTTGTGTTCTGCTTCTGTAGATTCTCTTGGGCTTTATCTTTACCTTGCTGGAGACGAGTGAATGGTCGTTGTCGCAGTCAGCACTATGGTAGCTGCGAGTTAGCCGTACATTGCGGAGATTGTTGCGTTTAGTGAGCACCAGGTCGAGTTGGTGCCAGTTCTTTGATCCAGGGTGCCTCCATGACACCTTGTGTTGAGGTTTCGTGTCAAAGAAGGTGTTGGTCACGCACAGATTATAATGGCTGCAGAATTCCAAGAGACGTTTTCCAATGTCATTGATCTTCCCAACGCCACACTGTCCTAGACATGAAGGCCAAGATTTGTGGTCGAAGCCAACCCTGACATTGAAATCCCCCAGGATAAATAGATGTTGTTTCTCTGGTGTGTCACTGACTTCTTTGCTAAGGTCCTATAAAACGTGTCTTTAGATTCTGGTGCTGCATTTAGTGTTGGGGCGTAAACGATTATAATACTAACTGGGACTGCCTCTGTCTGGAGTTGGAGGTTCAGTATTCTTTCAGTGGTTTTATGGACGTAAGCAGCTTGTTTCTGATAGCAAAGCAAACTCCATGCTCCCTGGTCTCTCCGCACGGCTTGCCATGCCAGTAGAAAGTGAAGTCCCTCTCCTTGATGTTTCCAGATTCGTAGAGTCTGGTCTCTTGCAAGGCGACAATGTCTATCCACAGTCTGAGAAATTCGTTCTTTATCACTGCTGTGTTGCGGGCATCCACATTCTCGATTAGATCGTTTGAGATACCAGGGGTCGTGGTTCGTACGTTCCACGTTTCCAGCCTTTGGGCCTGTTGTTGGTTTTTTTTCTTCTTGTTGCTAGGTGTATAGACTGCGATTCATGTGCCAGGATATTCCCCCTAAGCTCCACACATCCTCAGGAGCAGATAAAACGTTGCTAGACAACACCTTATTGACTGGGGGATGACCAGCTTAGGCGGGCGGTAAGCTGTCTAATGAGATACGATGATCTCTCCCACCGTCGGAAGAAGCACCTGGCGCCTTGCTCTACGCCAATCGAGCATTAAGTCTTATAACCGGTAAGTACTGCTTCCCGTGTTGTGTAACCACTTTACGCGGTGCTGGAGTGACCTATTCAGGGCACAAGCCTAGGCAATAGAAGTCGGAGAAACAGCTGTTGCCCAGTAGCAAATTCCCCCTCTCCACGTCGCCGATGTTGACCAAGAGAAAGGCAGTAGCCAATGCAACTTGGCATCGGTGCCGTCGCTGGAGTTGCCAGAACTATGTTGTTTACAACATGGATTGCCTTAGGAACTCCATCTCCGGATTTGTCCTCAGGGTTTACTCACGAAAGCCTTTCCCATATGGGTATACCCGCAAGGCAGCGGAGGTTTGAGATGTAGAGTTCCCTCTCTTAGAAGAGATACCAACCAAGGATGACGAGCCTTCTCTGCCCGGAAATCAATAAGGAGGGAAGTCTACAAGTCTTCCTCCCTGGCAGTGACCACACTGATCGGATGACCGTAGCCATTGTCTCTATTGCGAGATCCTCTGCCCACCGTCACTGACTTGACACCATAACCAGCAATTATCTGTCGGCTGCTCCCAAGTCCAATCCACCACCTGCTCCCATGGCTTCACGTAACCCTGATTGGGGGAAGGAGGGCTAAACTGGTAATCCACCTTGCCCAAGGGTGTCCCTTAGGCTAGCAGAGGGAAGGAGGCACCTTACCTTCCCTTTGATAGGGTGTACCCCTACCGCGCTACCCTAAGATTCAGCGTAATGTCTGTTTTATTGCAGATCTTGAATCGTAGCCGTAATTCAAATATTTGGCTGGCACATGTGCATGTGCCTGATTATGATATGAAATATGGTCGTTGGAATGTTTAACTGAGCTAAGAAACGGATGATACTGGGGTCTGTCTTTGAATCACAAGTGGATTACGGCAGTCGCTGATGTTTGCCTTAACGCTGCAGTTATGTTTAAATCCTTGCAAGGACAAGCCGCAGTTTTATGTGTTCAGCTGCAATGACCCTCACTCGCCAAACATTTACCATGTCTTACTTTAGTGGCTGAAAGGCAATGGCGAGTTTATGCTTCTGGCCATGGTTTGCAGTTGAATTTTCCTCACGTTGAACTGGTAGTGCATGGTTCCTTCGCCCTGTTATTGAGTTGAGTGCATGCCGCAACACAGTGAGCTGTGAATTTCGTTGGAATATGTTTACATCTGTCCGCAGTTGTTGAAGCGTGATCTGCCTATTCGGAACGATGGCGGCTTGCCTGTCGCTTGAAATTGACTACATTGCCTTTTCGGTTCACGAGTGCATTCTTCTCGGGACTCCTGGAGGTCGTTGCTGGAGCTACGGTGCTCGTGCTTTGTGCTATGTTTTCAGCGGGCCGCACTGCCGAAACGGACCGAGCCAGATGGGATAAATACTGGGGCAATGAAGTGGATTGCTGGCTCCGACCTTGACTTCACCTCCCTTGAACTGCTCAATGAGGTAGAGCCATGTGTCTGTTATTCTCCCTCCTCCAGTGTAGGTTAATTCAAGTAAGTTCCACTGGATATCCTCCAGTTGGGTCTGCTGGACACTAAAGGTGATGAACTGCTCCAAAAAACAAAAACAACGCTTCTATCAGGGACAGATGGCGCTACGGTGTTTGAGGTCATCATCACGAACGGGACGGTGTTCGTTACAAACTAGCTGAACTTCCAGATCCTGCTGGGTGTTCATACTGTCCGACATAATTACTTGAACCCCAGAGTTGCTTGGGTGTGTATTTAATTATGTCTTGTTGCCAACTTGAGCTAGTTCGGCTACCACTGCGACAAGAGATTCTGTTGTAGTCTGAGAGCTGGTCCCCCTGTCCCTACTTCTGGAACTCCTTGTTGACTTTAAGCTGTCTCCTTCAGCTAGCACTGTGTTATGCATTACTTAATTCTGCTCTTCCACTCGCAACTGAGACCTAGTCTCCTCCTTCACACGCTGAAAAAAATATCTGCACACATAACACGGTGCTTGTCTTACTAACTGATTAATCTACGATTTGTATCCCTTGGTTAAATATTTCCCATTCTAGGTCTTGCTATTGAGTGAAAATGTATATTCATAGTTTACCGTGCGTTACTACGATCAACACGACTTTCCGTATTTATAAAGTCACGCAGAAATAGGGTACTCAAATCTACAAGAAGCGCAATCTTGATCAAATGTGCTCGTCCTCTCCTAAAATATGCAGAAGGATGTGAGCGCTGATGTTGGTGTTGCTAGCACATGGGAATCGTCCTTGTCTGTGATCATCGCAGCCAGCTAAAATACCCTATTCCTTATTCAAACATCAGTGATCGAGAACATGCTTCAAGAGATGTGTCAAAGTACATACACCTCCAGCTATTGCCTGCACATATGGTTAATTGCCCTAAGCTCCCATGTGCACTCAGTTTAAAGTGGGTACCAGGAAATATATCGAGAACTAACGGCAGCTGCCGTGATATTTACCATGTCACCCCTAGAGTGTCTAATGGTCTATACAATGTGAAGCTAGTATCATATGTTCAACACGCGTCTGGAAGTGTAAAGCGGGACTATTCCTTTACTTACTTTACTTGCCGTGTTAGTATCCCTATGGCTGTTTAGTTTAGTTTAGTTTAGTCGATGGATCAACATCACGGCACACGGGCGTGACCCATAAGTGCTCAGTTCTTCTCCTAACTCAAACCTGAGTTTGGAGAAACTCACCTCAGTGCACGAACTCCGTAGCACCGGCGAGGATCCTGAAATACTTTGGGTAGATTTGTAACTCGGAATTTTGCCCGTGCAGCGCCGTTAGGCTACTCTTTTTCGATTTCCAACTGCCAAGGGATATTGTACATCCGCAATAATACACACGGGTGTCCGATCTCACTACCCATAGACCAGGGGAAATTTTATTACTAGAAGCCCACGCGAAAAATTCCCGGTCCTGACAGGGGCTTGAACCCGAGACCTCCAGCTCTCGAGGCGGACACCGTACCTCGAGACCACGCAGTCCCCCATGGCTGTTTATATGATGTTAATAATGGCCGTTTTCTCCATGACATTCTCACATCAGTGACTGAGATCATACTTCAAGAGATGTGTCTACGTGCACAATCCTTCAGCTATTACCTGCATTATATACTCGCAGTCTTTCTTCTATGTGTCGATGATAAGTGCTTTAGAAACCACAAGGCAACCATTGCATGGTGTTGAGGAGAGGTACATAGTGACAGAGAGGGACAGAAAATACAAAGAAACAGCGAAAAATATAGTGACACAGAGAAACTGCAAATTTTACAGAAAGAGGCATATAACTAGAAAGTAGAAAGTGACATGAAAACTTAAGGGACTGGCAGAGAGAGAGAGAGAGAGAGAGAGAGAGAGAGAGAGAGAGAGAGAGAGAGAGAGAGAGAGAGAGAGAGAGAGAGAGAGAGAGAGAAGAGAGAGAGAGAGAGAGAGGAGAGAGAGAGAGAGAGTCAGAGATACAGACAGACAGACAGACAGACAGACAGACAGACAGACAGACAGACAGACAGACAGACAGACAGACAGACAGACAGACAGACAGACAGACAGACAGACAGACAGACAGACAGACAGACAGACAGACAGACAGACAGACAGACAGACAGACAGACAGACAGACAGACAGACAGACAGACAGACAGACAGACAGACAGACAGACAGACAGACAGACAGACAGACAGACAGACAGACAGACAGACAGACAGACAGACAGACAGACAGACAGACAGACAGACAGACAGACAGACAGACAGACAGACAGACAGACAGACAGACAGACAGACAGACAGACAGACAGACAGACAGACAGACAGACAGACAGACAGACAGACAGACAGACAGACAGACAGACAGACAGACAGACAGACAGACAGACAGACAGACAGACAGACAGACAGACAGACAGACAGACAGACAGACAGACAGACAGACAGACAGACAGACAGACAGACAGACAGACAGACAGACAGACAGACAGACAGACAGACAGACAGACAGACAGACAGACAGACAGACAGACAGACAGACAGACAGACAGACAGACAGACAGACAGACAGACAGACAGACAGACAGACAGACAGACAGACAGACAGACAGACAGACAGACAGACAGACAGACAGACAGACAGACAGACAGACAGACAGACAGACAGACAGACAGACAGACAGACAGACAGACAGACAGACAGACAGACAGACAGACAGACAGACAGACAGACAGACAGACAGACAGACAGACAGACAGACAGACAGACAGACAGACAGACAGACAGACAGACAGACAGACAGACAGACAGACAGACAGACAGACAGACAGACAGACAGACAGACAGACAGACAGACAGACAGACAGACAGACAGACAGACAGACAGACAGACAGACAGACAGACAGACAGACAGACAGACAGACAGACAGACAGACAGACAGACAGACAGACAGACAGACAGACAGACAGACAGACAGACAGACAGACAGACAGACAGACAGACAGACAGACAGACAGACAGACAGACAGACAGACAGACAGACAGACAGACAGACAGACAGACAGACAGACAGACAGACAGACAGACAGACAGACAGACAGACAGACAGACAGACAGACAGACAGACAGACAGACAGACAGACAGACAGACAGACAGACAGACAGACAGACAGACAGACAGACAGACAGACAGACAGACAGACAGACAGACAGACAGACAGACAGACAGACAGACAGACAGACAGACAGACAGACAGACAGACAGACAGACAGACAGACAGCCAGTGATGATGCGATAGAGAGCAACAGAGATAGAATGCATGTATTTACAGTCATAAATATATTGTCAAAGACGTCACGACAGAGAGATGGTGACCAACAGAGAAAATATATGTGTGCTACCCGCTTACCACATTGCATTTCGACGATTGTAGTGCACATCAACATTTTAATAGTTAAATAAGTGGAAACCTGTATAATAGGAAAACAAAGATCAAGGGAGATAAAAGGAATCGATGTGTTAACCATCAAGGGACACAAGGAATCTAATTTATTATATATTATATACATGAAGGCTGTTTAATTAAAATAGTTAGTTTATAGTGCCCATAGCATGATTTCTAGGGAAATATATAGTCCTCATGAAGAATAGCTACTAAAGTAAATTTAAATAATTGAAGTGTCTTAGATTTCCAGTATGTGGTATTATCAGATAGATACATTATATAGAAAGTTTAATTTTACGACCGGATAATAAATCAAATGTAATATCCGCTTAATTGCATGTACATATCCATTCACTTGAATTAAAATATTTGGCTGGTACATTTTCATGTGCCTGATAATATTAAATACAATTGTAGAGATACTTCAAGGACTCGAGAAACAGGTGACAACGAAACCCCCATATGGGCATCAATGCCTTTCAAATTAATATCAGAAATGTGGCTGATTTGGTCAAAACATTATTAATCTGAACTACCAAGGGTAATCTTGCCAAGAAATCAACAGACAGCTGAAAGATGCTGCTGTTGACAGCGATGTCATATAAAGGATATGCAAAAAAAAACAAAACAATTATTAATCTGAGACTAGGACGGGTCCTAATTATAACTTCTTGAACGGGGCACAGGTAAATGTAAAATGACAATTTACTTGCAGTATTGGTATATTTATGTGCATACAACATTTTTGGCTCGTACATTTACATGTGCCTGATAACGATACCAAATGTGATCCACACACACACACACACACACACGCACGCACGCACGCACACACACGCGCGCGCGCACGCACGCGCAAAGCACGCACGCACGCACGCACACAGACAGGCAGACAGACAGACAGGCAGGCAGGCAGGCAGGCAGGCAGGCAGGCAGGCAGGCAGCTAGAGAGAACGAGCCGAACAGGAGGCCACATGCAGATCGCCGACAAAGCAATGTATAGTTTGTTGTGGTAAGCCGTTGTACTGACCTCTTGTATTTTAAAGTGCAAGGTATACACTTCAAATAATGTGCAGTAAATTTCACTGGTCACCTCTGGTATTGTGTGTACTACCTGATTTCCTCATTGCGTTATGAATATTGCAACTCGATTCGATCATTGTAATGCTTCATAGGTAAAACATGTAGACATCCGTATAATGGGGAATCGTGGTGTTAAGGGACATAAATACAAATGGTGTTTCATGCAGCAGGGGAGACAAGAAACATAGTCTGTTTGAAAATAAATAAAAATGTGTGTATTCAAATAATTAATAATAATAAAGTACAGCATGACAACTAAGTAAAGCTCTTGTTCCTATGATCAATAACTAACACACTTAATTCAACTAATTGCGATATCGTATTCCTTCAGTATGTGACCACAAGTGGAAAATAATATCTCAAAGGAAGTGCTGTCTATCGACGGTACAATAAATCTCTTGCAATATCCGATTGATTATAGGTATGAGTGAAACTTGTATTTAATATTATTTGGCTGGCACATGCGCATGTGCCTCATAATCATATCACACTTGGTTGTAGAGATATGTAATGGTGAAAAGCACGTATGATGTCGATGGCCATCTTTGACACCAGTGTTGCCATCTCCTGTTGGTGAAAAAGCACCAAAATCGACCCCCAAAAAGGCACCGTTTTTTGGGGAAAGTACCAAAAATTAGAAACAAGCACCAACGGTTTTTATTACAAATTTAACAAGGTAGCACAGTATAATTTATTATTATCACTTCATATTACAATGAAGTTTATTCCAGATCCGCCAAATCCCAATCAAAACTACTCTCGAGCCAAAAAAGCACTAAACTGCAACAATATTTTTGGGGAAAGCACTAAACCAAGCACTGGCGGTATTCATTCAAAATGTTATGAATGCGCACATTATATTTTATTATTATCACTGAATATTAGAATGAAGTTTACTCCAGATCTACCAAATCCCAGTCAGACAACTTGTCTTCAGTTTCTGTAGCTATTTCCTGCTGTGTTTGCTTGTCTGCGAATGATGATGATGATGACGACTGAAAGAACCGTGTATATGCCTCATGTGAACCAATTGTTAGTAGAATATCCTTTGGTAGTTTATAATCATGAAAGCATTTGCCATATCTTTTCATTCCATATCTAATAGTCAAAACAGCTGTCAAACTCTTGATGCTCAGTCTGCTCCACAATTTTGATTTTATAATTCCCATGTGAATGAAAATACGCTCCACGTCCGCATTAGAATTAGGTAAAACGAGCACAGTTAAAGCTAAATCTGTGAAATCTTGGAAAGGATTTCCACCGGTGGCATCCCTGTATGAGGCTATTTCTGCCCACAGTCCAAGTGTGGCAGAGGTCTGTGTCCACTGCTTATGATGAAGTTTTCTTCACTGGAAATCGATGCGGGTGAGAGTAGCTGCATCTTCTACAAACATTTTAACAAGATTCAATAAACAGTGCTTGAATGTCTGTAGACATTCGCTTCCACTAAGACATGGCATGGACTGCAACACTCGAACGTTATCCGGCAAATGTAACCGCAGTTGTGTCAATAGCTCAGTTAAAAACTGTATGCACCTTCCATGAATTTCTTTCTCATCGGGAAACTTGTAGCCTGCTATTTCTTTCTCAAACTCATAACCCAGATTGGGATTAGGATCTAAATAATCTTGAATAGTATCACATTCTGTTATTTTCCCACCAGGAAGTAGTAATATGTGAACTGATAGAATCAGTGAGCTGGACAAGATCGCTGAGTAGTTTTGTTGGATCCTGTATATCTGCTTCGAATTTCTTATTCACACTTTGAACTTCTCCGAGAATATAGCTTGAGAAATATGAGAAAATCATTGTTTTTCATGTCGCTAAACATAGTATGTAGAAGTTCTGCTGGATAACAGCTCTCGTTGAGTCTTGCTATATCAAAATGAGTTCTGAGCTCGACCCACTGTTGCAATATTCTGACAATGGTATATTGAATGGACATCCATCGTGTCTGGCTTAATTGAACAAACGTCAGCGGATGTTGTCAATCATTATATTGAAGCAAAAAGCTCCCTATACTGTCCTTGATGAAGACTTGAGTGAGAAAACTAGTTATATGTCTCTATAATCATTGTTCCTGGGCAGACAAGCAGCTGCAGCCTGTGACACTGCCATCTGAAGGGAATGACATACACACCTAACTAGTACCAGACTGAGGAACTTCGGATTTTAATTGTGTATACACTCCATTGTCTACACCTGTCATGAAAGATGCATTGTCAGTGCCGTGTCCAACTAGTCTTTGCAACTCAAGTCCATTCTTGTTTAAGCAATCTTTTAACACATTGCATATTGCCTGACGCGTTGCAGTCACTCACTTAACTAAATCGTATTAAAGAGTGTTAAATTAACTTGAATATTGCGCGGTAATGTAATACGACTGTTTTACTACCTCGCTTCAGTTCAAATTCAGCTTTTTAGTGTTCCCAATATGACTTTTAAAGTAATTTTTACCTACCAAAAAAAAAAAGCACCAAAAAGCACAAGCACAAAATTGTGAAGCACCAAATTCGCGCGGCCGCGCTAAATGCAACATTTTGGCACTAATTGTCTTGAAAAAGTACTAAATTCGGTGCGAAAAGCGCCGACTTTTGAGGTATTCAGCTGAAATGACTCTCAGTCGCCAAACATGTAACATGTTTTACCTTAACTGACTTTCTAATGCGTGAATTTGGTGACAACACGCATTCTTGTTTTACCTCTTACTTGGTCCGTTCATGAATGTCCAGTGTGTGTTGTGTATGGAGGCTTAGAGAAACAGTCGCCTATGGTGGCAACTGTGTACGTTATGTATCTTGTAATGTATTGTTTTTAAAGCATAAAATCCATCCATCCATCATGTGCCATGCCGGTAAGCGTGGGCGGTCATGTTCTGCCATCTCACTCGATCACCAGAGTCACCAGCACCGTGTTTCTGTCTCGACCATGCCACAAGGCCAAGCCATCCAGGTACTTGCTTCTAGGTCTTCCCCTTGGTCTGTTCCCCTCGATCTTACCAGTTGTCACCAAATTCTCCAATCCATTTCTTCTCATAACATGCCCAAAACATTTGGACTGTCTATGTCTAATTTCTCTAATCAATTTACGATCTTCATTTGTTTCTTGAAGGACTTGTTCATTGGTCTTTCTGGCTGTCCATGGTATTCTTTGCATTTTCCTCAGAAACCACATCTCTACAGCCATCAGATGTTTTTCAGCCTGACTGCTCATTGTCCACTCTTCACATCCATATAAAAGTACAGGTTCAATGTAGCATCTCAACACTCTTTTTCTCGTTTCAATTGACATCTTTTTATTGGTCAATATGTTTTTCATCTTGCTAAAGGCTACTTTTGCCATGGCGATTCTTGTTCTAATCTCTTCAAGGCATCTCCCATCAGATGTTATTACTGTTCCGAGATAATTGTACCTGCTCACTTGTTGAAGAATATTCCCATTTACTTGTATATTACATTGTGGTATTTCGTCCTTCCTAGTGACGACCATAATCTGTGTCTTTTTACAATTTAATTCTAACCCTAGTTGTTCACTGTGTGTAACAATCGCATCTACTAAATTTTGCAGGTCCTGTTCATTGTCTGCAATCAAGACTGTATCATCTGCATATCTAATGTTATTGATGCATGGTCCCCCAATGTTGATTCCTTCCATATCTTCAATATTTCTGAAAATACTTTCACTGTACAGGGAAAACAGATCTGGAGACATTACACATCACTGTCTCACACCCCTTTTAATAGGCTGATATTGGCTTACTTCATTATCAACTCTTATGGCAGCTTGTTGTTTCCAATATATGTTTTTTACAAGCATAAAATAGTACGTGAATAAACAGGACCATCACATGATGTAGGTCTGAGTGCACGAAGGAATATATTACGATCATCACATCATCATCATCATGATCATGTGACCTGCCAACTGGCGTAGCCATTCTCCGCAGATATCGGCCTTGGTGTTCTGGATCAACTTCATTCCAGAAAGGTCTCAGTTCATTTAAATAATACCAAAGACCACTAGTTGAAGAGAAGCAGGACTTGAATGGTACACACTGAAGACACATCGCCAGGTATATGGAGTAAGCAGGATACCTCGTGGAGAGCAATGGTTAATGGTGGTTTGAATGAAGCATTTTATAGAGTTAGTTATATTTATCCGAGGGTGTCATTAAGAGACAGAGGGTGTGACAGTTGTGTCAGTGTAAAGAAAACAACTCACAGCCGGGCGATGCAGTCATGAACATTGATCGGTGTAGACTGCACAGAAAGGTGAGTGGGGGATGGGGAGTTGTATACGTGTGTGTGTGTGTGTGTGTGTGTGTGTGTGCATGTGTGTGTGTATGTGTGCGTGTGTGAGCATGTGAGTTTTGTGTGTGTATGTGTGTGTGTCTGTGTGTGCAATGGCAAGTGGCACTGTTTACAACAAAGTAAACCTTACCATATACCACAACCAGTTAACTTCTTTGAAGGTATCTTTACAACTCATTCTGTCTGTTCACGATGTTTTCATCATTCTCACATAAAACCAGTTCCTCGCAGCTTCACACCAATTCATCTCCTATCATCTAATTGGCTATGATTCGCGCTTATGGGAATATCCCGAATGCTGTGATGTCGGTTCCTAAATCAATCAATCAATCAATCAATCAATCATTCAATCAAACAATCAATCAATCGCCTTCGTTCACAAATATTTAGCTCAATATGGCTCTTATGATCCCCTTTCCATTAAATTGCATGAACATATTCCTCATCTGTCTAAATGCTGATTTTACTTCAGCTATCCTACATGTGCCGACGTCTGCGGCGAAGAGGTAACGAACGCGATTTACAGTCCCACATTCATTCTTTCAGTAGCATGTCCTTTGCAGAATCTCACTCCCATAACAACCTTCCGGAAAACCTCTCGATCATAAGCAAGATGTCCCGCGTCCGATACACCTATCTGGAGATCATCCGCCACATCCTGCACCCATCTTCTCTTTGACCTTCCTCTCTCTCTATCTTCCCAGGGATATACCCCTCCATTATTGTTCTCTCCAAACTTTCGTGACGTTTCAAGTAACCACAATATTTCAATTTTCTTGTTTTATCGCTTTTAATAGCCAACCTTCTTCAATATTCAGCTCTTTCAGCTGCATTTGTTCTTTTCTTTACTCAAGATATTCTTAGAACTCGTCTATAACATTTATATTCAAAGGCATTTATGCGCTGCTCAGCTTGTTTGTTATGTTAGTAGTGTGCCATTGCTTTCTCGCCGACCGCATTCCAAATCAGCTGCAGACGATATCTAAGCAGACTGTATGTGTTGAATTGTGTGTGCGTCGGTGGTTCAGAAAACACTGGCAAACTACTAAACGTAAATTTGTGTAGTAAATTACAAACATCGAAACTTTATGGGATTGATTGCGTTTTTCTGTATACGCCATGAAACTAACTTTAAGCATGTATTTATATTGTTATAGCTGTTACAAACTAGTTAACTACATTGACTTGACGATGAATGTGCAGCACTGGCATATAATGCATGTACATCACGGGGTATACAATGGTTGTACAACACGTTGAATACAATGGATGTGCAGCACGTCGACTGCAATGAATATACAGCATACGGAGGATTATGTGTTGTGCCTTTATACGTGAAGGCAGGTGTCTGAGGTCACTACTCGAGAGATCAGGTGGGCGTGTGATATCATTAGGTATCAATGGCTTTTGGAACAACTCCCTGCCATATGCAGGGATTGAACCGTGTACCGCCTGGCTCTGAGGTTGATACCGTATCGTCTCAGTCACGGCTAACTCCTTTTCCGTATACAATAGTTTTAGTCTCGGTCTCTCCATATGTCGTTATATGTCTCGCTGAGTTAGTATATTTCTCTCTGTTTCGTTATTATATCATCATCATTCGTCAAGCCGATAAGTTAGAGCTGTCATATTACGATATCTCACGGGGTCACTAGAGTCGTGGTTCAGCTGAGTTCTTGTCTCAACCATAGAAAGTGACCAAGCCATCCAGGTATTTACTTCTCGGCCTTCCCTTTGCTCTCTCGCCCTCAATCTTGCCAGTTGTCACCAAGTTCTTCAGTTTATTTGATCTTATAACGTGTCCACAAAATTGTGATTGTCTGCGTCTAATATATCTAATCAGTCTTCATTTATTTCTTGTAGGACTTGGTCGTCGGTTTTTCTGTCTGTCCATTGTATTCTATGCATTGTCCACAGAAAGCACATTTTCACAGCCATCATTGTTTTCAGCTGGTATTCTCATTGTTCACGCTTCATATCCAAAACATATACAAAAGAAGAGGTTGTATGTAGCACTGCATCAATCTTTTTCTCGTTGCAAATGAAATCATTTTATTGGTCAGTGTGTTTTCCATCTCGCAAGAGGATACCTTCGCCATGGCGTTTCTTCTTCTAATCTGTGTGGCGAAGTAGTCAAGATGTTTGACTCGGGCTCCGAAGTTTGTGGGTTCGATTCCGGGCCGCGTCCTTCGGTTCACGAGTGACATTTTTTGGAGACTCATGTGGGACGTCGCTAGAGCTACGGAGTTCGTGCTTTGTGCGAAGCTTTCCACGCTGCGGAAATAGACTGATCCATATGGGATAAGAACCCGGTGCAATAAAGTCGACCCTGTGGACTTTTATGCGACTTTTTTATGGTATGTCTGTTTCGGGATAATTTTACCGATTCACTTTTTTAAGAATATTACTATTTACTTATATATTACACTTGGTATTTCAGTCTTCCTAGTGACGACACTAATCTGTGTCATCTTACAATTTATTTCTAACATTAGCTGTTCACGGAGACAGTCTGAGAGCTAGGTTATGTTATTATATTGTATTATATCTCATGAATGATTATAATTCTGTGATAAGGTTGTTGTACAGGTTGCGTGTTGCCAAGAGCGCAACTCATGGGATAACCTGGATAACATGGAGAAAGCACATCAACAAAGCAGTAGCAAAAGCAAGAAGGAAAATAGCCATCCTGAGAAAGCTAAGTGGAACCACATGGGGAGCCAGTGGGAAAATACTTAGCAAAGTTTATCAACAAAGCATACGACCACACCTGGAATACGGGTCAAATGCGTGGTGTTCGGCATCAAACACCACACTACAAGAGCTGGACAAGGTGCAAAATCAAGCACTTAGAGTCACCACAGGAGGGATGAGATCAACCTCTATAGTAGAAATGGAGAAGATGGGGAGGACACAAGCACTGAGAGAGCGCAGAGACACGAAAACGCAAATACAAGCAGAGAAGTTCCTCAACTTGCCAGGCCACCCTATGAAGAACAGATTTGATACCCTAGCTATGGGGCGGTTGAAAAGATGTAGTTTTATCCACCAAGCCAAACGACTCTGCAGAGAAACCACCGATCTGCCCACAGTTGGTATCCCTCTAACAACTATTCCGGAGCGAACTCCATGGAAAGATGAACATAGACTATCATTGCGAATACAGACAAATGTGAGAGGAATATTTGACAAGGAAGAACAGAACAGTGTGCAGCGCAGAACAGCCACTCTCAGATTCCTTGATGAAGAATACCCACAGGACCTCTGGATCCGAGTCTACACTGATGGGTCAGCACAAAATGCTGTTCGAAATGGAGGAGCGGGAGTGTACATAGAATACTCAAATAATACTAGGGACACAGCCAGAGTACCGACAGGAAAGTACTGCCATAACTATGATGCTGAAATTGAGGCAATAAAGATAGCAACAGAGAAATTACTGGGTACCAGCAATGGTACACAACCTGTGGTGCTACTGACAGATGCAAAATCAGTACTCGAGGCGCTCCTGTCTGGGAAATTGTCAGTTCTGAGGACACTACTTTCTGAACTTAGCAGTCAGCATAAGATCACCATGCAGTGGATACTATCCCACTGTGGACGACCCGGAAACGACAAAGCTGATCAATTGTCTAAGGAAGGAGCCAAAGAAGAACAGCCTGATCTGCCCGTTACATACCACCAAAAGAAAGGAATGATCAAATCAGTCAGAAAGCCACCAAAACCTACGCAAGATGACTACCACGTTATGGATAGACCAGGACAATTCATTATTCTGCGCCTCAGAACAGGACACAATAGATTACGCAACCGCATGTTTACAAAATTCAAGATTGGTGAGACAGCCATGTGCACATGTGGATTGGCGTCGCAGACAGCAGAGCACATACTCCAAGACTGCCAAAAATATAACATATCTAGGCACACCTTCTGGCCTAGAGAGACGACAGTGGAAGATAAACTCTATGGACCGCTGTGTGAACTGAAAAAGACTGTTAGATTCATACAAGAGACAACATTGTAGTTATAGACATATTTCAAGCTAACGAAAGAAGAAGAAGAAGAAGAAGAAGAAGAAGAAGAAGAAGAAGAAGAAGAAGAAGAAGAAGAAGAAGAAGAAGAAGAAGAAGAAGAAGAAGAAGAAGAAGAAGAAGAAGAAGAAGAAGAAGAAGAAGAAGAAGAAGTTAGTCGTGGTTCCAACTTCATGGCAACGGGTCGTCTCCATTATGCTCCTCTCCTGTGACAGTGAATATCACACAAAATGTTCCTCACTGTCTAATGTAAAAGGTGGAACAGACAAGAGTCTCACCAATCCAACAACCTGCACAGGTACACTGTGGATAATGGACCGCCAGAATTCCAACACAAACGTCCTCCACGAAAAATACAGTTCATCGTAGATGGAATCGGCAGTCACCAGAAAGACTTAATTGACCCCGGTTATAGCCCATATGGCTAGGTCTCTTTCCGCAGGTTGACCCGCCGAAAGCGTCGCACAAAGCACGAACTCCGAAGCTCCAGCAACGACTCCCATGAGTCTCCTGAAAAATGCACCCGTAAACAGAAAAGGTAAACCAGTCAATTCAGCAACAGCCGGTAGCCATTGTTCCGAACATGCAGTTCACGGTGCAAACAAAATCGGATAGAATATTACATTAAAAGTATTCCACACGAATTTCACAGCTCATAGTGTCACGCCACGCACTCACTCTGTAGCAGGGCGACGGGACCATGTAATACGAGCCCAACATGAGGAACATGCGAATGCAAACCGTAGCCACAAGCATAAATACTCCAGAGGCCTTAACGGTTCAATGCCTATTCGCCATGTTGGGGACCGGAATTTTACCTAATGCTATTTACAGCTTGTGTGTTTCTAGGATACTCCATTTTTGACATTGGTGACACAGCATCGTTAAGAATAAATCGGCTATCAGCTTTTTCTCTGTATGCGTATTGAAATGTTGATGTTTTAGAATAGGTGGTATTTGATATTTAATATTGCTTTTTTCGATGAAATTATAAAATATCTGATCGCTGGGAAAATGTGGTTTCTGAGTAAAATGTAAAGAATCACATGGACAGAAAGTAATCTGATGACTAAGTCCTGCAAGTAACACATGAAATACGTAACCTTATTATAATAAAGAGACATAGAGCGACACATCTTTGGACACGTTATGCAAAGAAATACATTGGAGAACTTGGTCACAACTGGGAAGATTGAAGGGGAAGGAGCGTTCCGTGGCCGGAACAGTCATAACATCTGATGGGAGATGCCTTGAAGAGATTAGAACAAGAATCGCCATGGCGAAAGTGGCCTTTAGCAAGATGAAAAACATTCTGACCAATAAAAAGATGTCGATTGACACGATAAAAAGAGTGTTGAGGGGATACATAGAGCCTGTTCTTTTGTATGGATGTGAAACTTGGACAATGTGCAGTCACGCTGAAAAACATGTGATGGCTACAGAAATGTGGTTTCTGAGGAAAATGCAAAGAGTACCATGGACAGATAGAAAAACCAATGACCAAGTACTACAGGAGACAAATTAAAATCGTAGATTAATTAGAGAAATTAGACGAAGACAGTCAACATTTTTTGGACATGTTATGAGAAGAAAAGGATTGGAGAACTTATTGACAACTGGCAAGATCGAGGGGAACAGACCAAGAGGAAGACAGAGAGGAAAATACCTGGATGGCTTGGCCACGTGGCATGGTAGAGACAGGAAAACTGAGCTGATCCACGACTCTGGTGATCGAGTGAAATGGCGTGTCATGACCACCCACGCTTTCCGGCATGGCACATGATTGATTGATTGAGCGTGGCCATGTGGTGTGGGTGAGACAAGAACACAGTACTAACCACGACTCTGGTGATGTGATCTTGTGAGATGGCGTAACTTGACCTCCCACCCTTACCGGCATGGTACATGATGATGGTGATCGACTGCATACTGTATCAACGTTTCTATTTCTCTACCTTGTCCATACTCTGTGAACACACGGACCAGATACATGTAATATCAGACTTGTTTATATGATTCTCCATTTATATTTACATTATTATTTACTGCTGTCATAAAATGTCATAAATTATGTCTTTTGGAAGTTAAATAAAAGATCAGTCTGACTGAAAATTATTGTTTCACAAGATCATAAGATATTTATATGCCATATTTACATGTGATATTTACATGCGATATTTACATGTGATATTTACATGCGATATTTGCATGCATTCATCTAATGTAGCCCTCGCTGTGGAGAAGGTGTTACGAAAGCAGTTTGTAATCCCGTAATACCTGGGAGAGATGTGGAAACTATGGGCTGATTTTTATACAATTATATGGTTCCCGGTCGTTAAAAAATCAATAGCAAACTACTCGTCGTACACTTGCCAAGTAATCACAAGCACCCAAAATTGCTGGGTTGACTGTGATGTCCTGTAATGCTTATGCAACTAACTGCTAGAACATGTCATGTCCTTCTTGATACTTTCCACTTTTTCACATTTGATGCCCGTCTGTGTTGACTAAACATCGACTAGTTAAGGAGTGTGATGAAGATGGTTTATTTCATTAAAAACTTGACACGAACATTGCTTAGACCAAATATATCTGACCACATTGTCATGTCAAGCTACAGAGTGTTTCGTACATTCACCTTATCTTAAATTTTTCTGATGGGATCTATGTTTCCATGTCAATAACTCATATCGTACGTGCTGACGCTCATGTTTTAGAGACACGTTTACATCATGATTGGTAGGAGCCATTTGAAGCTATATGCATGAACTCTTGGTATAAGGTAAATTTATACCATCCTATCATAACACATAACGCCACAAGTTATTTGTGGTAAAATATAAGGAATGAAGTATAAATAATGTATTTCTCATTATCTGTGACACATAACGGCAAAACACAGCAAACAGGAATTAATAAATTTGGGGCGATTTTGGAGCGCACAATGTGCTCAAATTGTACCAACGTTAGAAGCATCAATGATCATATGAGTATTATACAGGTACATGTAAATGCACCAGCCAAAAATATGGATTCTCCATTTATATTTACACTAGCTGACCCGGCCCGGCTTCGCCCAGACTCTGGTGGGGAGCATCTCATTTAATTCATATAAGTAGTCATATAAGTTCTCGTTCCCGTTACCAACTATCTGTCTGTCTGTCTGTCTGTCTATCTGTCTGTCTGTCTGTCTGTCTGACCCGGCCCGTCTTCGCCCAGACCCTGATGGGGAGCATCTCATTTAATTCATATAAGTAGTCATATAAGTTCCCGTTCCGACTATCTATCTGTCTGTCTGTCTGACCCGGCCCGGCATCGCCCAACTCCTGGTGGGGAGCATCTCATTTAATTCATATAAGTAGTCATATAAGTTCCCGTTCCCGACTGTCTGTCTGTCTGTCTGTCTGTCTGTCTGTCTGTCTGTCTGTCTGTCTGTCTGTCTATCTATCTATCTGTCTGTCTGTCTGACCCGGCCCAGCCCATGGTCGAGAGCATCTCATTTAAATTATATAAGTAGTCATATAAGATCCCGTTCCCCACTATCTGTCTGACTGTCTGTCTGTCTTGGGTAAATGTAGGAGGGAGGAGGAAGAGGGAGGTGGAGGAGGGAAGAGGAGGGAGGAGACAGGAGGAGTAGGGAGGAATAGGAGGGAGGAGGAGGGAGGAGGAGGAGGAGGAGTAGGGTGGTGGAGGAGGCGAGGAGGAGGGAGGAGGAAGAGGGAGGAGGAGGGAGAAGGAGGGAGGAGGAGAACGCAGGAGGAGAAGGGAGCAGGAGGAGGAGAGGGAGGAGGAGGGAGAGGGAGGAGGAGGGAGGAGGAGGAGAGAGTAGGAGGAGGGAGGAGGCGGAGGGAGAAGGAAGAGGGAGAAGGAGGAGGGAGAAGGAGGAGAAGGAGGGGGAGGAGGAGGAGGGAAGAGGAGGAGGGGAGGAGGAGGGAGGAGGAGGAATGTGAAGGGAGGAGGAGGGAGGAGGTAAATGGAGGAGGAGGAGGAGGAGGGAGGCGGAGAGAGGAGGAGGAGGGAGGAGGAGGAAGAGGGAGGAGGAGGAATGTGAAGGGAGGAGGGGGGAGGAGGTAGAGGGAGGAGGAGGGAGGAGGAGGAGGTAGAGGGAGGAGGCGGAGAGGGAGGAGGAGGAAGGAGGAGGGGGAGGAGTGAGGAGGAGGGAGGAAGAAGGAGGAGGGGGAGGAGGAGTGATGAGGAGCAGGGAGGAGGAGGATGGAGGAGAGAGGAGGATGAGGGAGGAGAGGGATGAGGAGGAGGGAGGAGGAGGAAGAGGGAGGAGGAGGAATGTGAAGGGAGGAGGAGGGAGGAGGTAGAGGGAGGAGGAGGAGGGAGGAGGAGGAGTGAGGAGGAGGAGAGGGAGGAGGAGGAAGGAGGAAGGGAGGAGGAGGAGGAGGGAGGAAGAAGGAGGAGGAGGGAGAAGGAGGAAGAGGGAGGAGGAGGAATGTGAAGGGAGGAGGAGGTAGATGGAGGAGGAGGAGGAGGAGGAGAAGGGAGGAGGAGGGATGAGGAGGAGGGAGGAGGGGGAAGAGGGAGGAGGAGGGAGGAGGTAGAGGGAGGAGGAGGAGGGAGGAGGAGGAGGAGGGAGGAGGAGGAGGGAGGAGGAGGAGTGAGGAGGAGGAGAGGGAGGAGGAGGAGAGGGAGGATGAGGAAGGAGGAGGGGGAGGAGGGAGGAGGAGGGAAGAAGAAGGAGGAGGAGGGAGAAGGAGGGATGAGGAGGAGGAAGGAGGAGGAGGAAGAGGGAGGAGGAGGAATGTGAAGGGAGGAGGAGGAATAGGGGGGAGGGGAAGAGGAAGAGGGTAGGAGGAAGAGTGGAGAGGAGGAGGGAGGAGATAGAGGAGGAGGATGGAGGGAGGAAAAGGGAGGAGAGAGGAGGAGGGGGGAGGAGGTAGGAGGAGGAGGAAGAGGGAGGAGGAGGGAGGAGAAGGAAGGAGGAGGAAGAAGGAGGAGGAAGAGGGGGGAGGATGGAGGAGGAAGATGGAGGAGGAGGAAGAGGAAGGAGGAGGAAGAGGGAGGAGGAGGAAGAGGGAGGAGGAGGGAGGAGAAGGAAGGAGGAGGAAGAAGGAGGAGGAAGAGGGAGGAGGATGGCGGAGGAGGAAGAGAGAGGAGGAGGAAGGAGAAGGAGGGAGGAGGAGGAGGGAGGAGGGGAGAGGAGGAGGGAGGAGGCAGAGGGAGAAGAAGGAAGGAGGAGGAGGAAGGAGGGAGAGGAAGGAGGGAGAATGAGGAGGGGAGGAAGGAAAGGGAGGTGGAAGAGGAGGAGAAGGGAGGAGGAAAGATGTAGGGGGAGGAGGAGGTAGAGGGAGGAGGAGGAGGAAGGAAAGGGAGGAGGAAGGTGAGGAGAAGGGAGGAGGAGGGTGGAGGGAGGAGGAGGAGGTAGAGGGAGGAGGAGGGAGGAGGAAGAGGGAAGAGGGAGAAGAAGGGAGAAGGAGGGAGGAATAGGAGGGAGAAGGAGGCAGGAGGAGGAGGACCGAGGAGGAGGGAGAGGGAGGAGGAGGGAAGATGAGGGAGGAGGGGGAGGAGGCGGAGGGAGTAGGAGGGAGGAGGATGGAGGAGGAGGGGAGAGGAAGAGGGAGAAGGGAGAGGGAGGAGGGAGAGGGATGAGAGGGAGGAGGAAGAGGAGAAGGGTGGAGGGAGGAGAAGAGAGGAGGAGAGAGTTCGCCATTCCGAATTCATACTCGTCTAGTTCTTCCCTTCTACACGACTGTAGATAACTTCCTTACACATAAAAAGATGAATTGTTATTGATATTGCCGTGGCATGGAGGAATATCAGCAGCAGAGTTGATCCAAAAAACCAAAGACTGAGATCTACGGAGAGCCATGAACGCCTACGCCAGCCGGCACGGCACTTGATGATGGTGATTGCCGTGTGACGATTCTGTGTAGTCACGTCATTTTCTTCCCTTTCCCTAGCGTTTTGGTTCGGGGATTCTTTCATCATCATCATCATATATTTACGTACGTATTTTGGGAGGGGGAGGAGGGAGAAGGAGGAAGAAGAAAAAAACACTATGACAGTTGACAGCTCTGGAATGAAAGGAAGGCGTGTAGAAAATTTCATCTCAATCGGATGGGCCGTTCGCGAACAAATAAAGGACATACATATATATTTACATATATATTTACATACATACACTTTGTTTTATAGATATAGATTATTATTTACTGCTGTCATAAAATGTCATAAATTATGTCTTTTGGAAGTTAAATAAAAGATCAGTCTGACTGAAAATTATTGTTTCACAAGATCATAAGATATTTATATGCCATATTTACATGTGATATTTACATGCGATATTTACATGTGATATTTACATGCGATATTTGCATGCATTCATCTAATGTAGCCCTCGCTGTGGAGAAGGTGTTACGAAAGCAGTTTGTAATCCCGTAATACCTGGGAGAGATGTGGAAACTATGGGCTGATTTTTATACAATTATATGGTTCCCGGTCGTTAAAAAATCAATAGCAAACTACTCGTCGTACACTTGCCAAGTAATCACAAGCACCCAAAATTGCTGGGTTGACTGTGATGTCCTGTAATGCTTATGCAACTAACTGCTAGAACATGTCATGTCCTTCTTGATACTTTCCACTTTTTCACATTTGATGCCCCGTCTGTGTTGACTAAACATCGACTAGTTAAGGAGTGTGATGAAGATGATTTATTCCATTTAAAACTTGAAACAAACATTGCTAAGACCAAACATATCTGACCACATTGTCATGTCAAGCGACAGAGTGTTTCGTACATTCACCTTATCTTAAATTTTACTGATGGGATCTATGTTTCCATGTCAATAACTCATATCGTACGTGCTGACGCTCATGTTTTAGAGACACGTTTACATCATGATTGGTAGGAGCCATTTCAAGCTGTATGCATGAGCTCTTGGTATAAGGTGAATTTATACCACCTATCATAACACATAACGCCACAAGTTATTTGTGTTAAAATATAAGGAATGAAGTATCAGTAATGTATTTCTCATTATCTATGACACATAACGGCAAAACATAGCAAACAGGACTTAAAAAATTTAGGGCGATTTTGGAGTCACATAAAGTGCTCAAATTGTACCAACGTTAGAAGCGTCAGTGATCATATGAGAATTATACGGTACATGTAAATGCACCAGCCAAAAATATGAAAGCAGTGTTAATCACAGAATCATCAATACGCGGATAATATACTTCACATATAACCGACTAAGTGAAGAAATTTAAACGTCTTATCTTATATTCATAGTAAATCACATTGTCGTTAAATATTGAGAAATTTCACTATATGCATTACGTTTATTGGATATGTCGTGAATCTAACATCCCTTATAAGAGATTATTTACACTAAGATACATGATATATCACTTAGCCAAAGATCTCCAAATCTTTATGAGCGGACCAAAAAAAGAAACACTTATCACCCTTACAAATACATAACGATTGTGGTTGTTTCCCTTTATCATATGACCTCGCGTATATGTGTTTCTACTTTTCAAATATATTCATTCATGCATTCATTCATTCATTCAATAGCATGTCCTTTGCAGAACCTCACTCCCATAACACCATCAGGAAAACCTCTCGATCATAAGCAAAATGTCCCGCGTCAGATACACCCATCTGGAGATCATCCGCCACATCTTGCAACCATCTTCCCTTTGGCCTTCATCTTTCTCTCTTCCCAGGCATATACCCCTCCATTATTCTTCTCTCCAAACTTTCGTGACGTTTCAAGTCACGAAAATATTTCAATTTTCTTTGTTTTATAGTCTTTAATAACCAACTTTCTTCAATATTAAACTCTTGAAGTATGGCTGCATTTGTTATTCTCTGTATCCAGGTTATTCTTAGAACTCGTCTATAACATTTATATTCAAAGGCATTTATGCGCTGTTTAACTTGTTTAGTAAGTGCCCAGGTCTCATGGGCGTATGTTGCAATGGGAAAGATGCATGCTCTTAAAAATCTAATTAATAAAAAAAAAGTTGTATATGTCCCTCTTCACATTTTATTCAGTTGTTTTAGTCTTTGAAGAGCAATAGATATTCGTCGTTAAACTTCTTTCATTGTGTTACCATTGTTGGTAATCAATGACCCAAGCATGATGGTATGCAGAGCCCGTTCCTGTCACCAATGGAGTGAAGCAAGGATGTGTCCTGGCACCAAAACTGTTCAGCCTCATGTTTTCAGCTATGTTGACGAATGCCTTCGAGAACAACGACATTGGAATAGACATCAACTACCGCATGGATGGAAAGTTGTTCAATCTCAGAAGGCTGAAAGCTATAAAAAAAGTTAATTAGCAACGACACCGTCAGAGAACTGTTGTTTGCTGATGATTACGCTCTACATTCCAACTCAGAGGCAGACATGTAACACCATGTTTCAGCTTTCTCTCATGCCTGTGCCAACGTTGAGCTCAATATCAACTTAGAGAAGACTGTAGGTATATACCAGCCATCTCCAGGGAATAATCACACTGTGCAAATATCAAGGTGTATGGTCACATTCACCTATCTTGGCAGCACTGTGTCACAAGCTGCCACAATTTATGACGAAGTGAATGCAAGAATCTCCAAGGCCAGCGCAGCCTTTGTCAGGCTGTACAAGAATGTATGGGACAGAAACAGAATAATCCTGCAAACGAAGCTGAAAGTCTACAAAGAAATTGTATTATCCACATTGATATATGCTTGTGAAACCTGGACTGTTTATCACCGACACGCTAGGAAATTAAACTACTTCCACAAAGTCTGCCTTAGGAAGCTATTGAAGATAAGATGGCAAGACAAGATCCCAGACCCTGAAGTTCTAGAAAGTCCATGCCCAGCATTCAGACTCTACTAATGAAGAATCAGGTTTGCTGGGCTGGTCACATAACTTGCATGCCTGATCATTACATTACATTGGCACCTTGCCGTCTTGACAGACGATAGTTTGTGCTTTAAAAAGGCATAATAACTTTTACCTATGGCGGTAGCGAATGTGACTGATAAGGCCAATTTGCGCTGAAAATGTCCGTTCACAGTGGGTGCATGTGAATCGTGGTCATTTCCACCATCATGCACCATCTTACGTCTCACACATTCGGTGTGTGACTTATCTGCAATAATTTTTATCCTTTGTCTTTATTCCATTTCTGATGGACTTTCAGGACTTCTCACTGGCCTGATCGTCCTGATCGTTCGGGTCCCATCGATTGACGGACGTCAGTCGCGGCGATTGGGCAATCTTGAGCATAGCCTACGATGGATAACGTTGTGGTGTTCTGTTGTAATAATTTGGCGTGTCCAGTGTGTGTCGCGTGGTTACACACCCGTTTCATACGCGTGATCCTGGGCTTGTTTCCGGATCCGGTCAGGGATATGCACTACTGACGAGCTCAAACGAGAGCGAAACTCGAGTATAGTGCTTCCATATTGACGTGGATAGGCCTTAGGTTCATACCGGAGTGCGATCAGCGTTGCCAGTATTGGGTTGTGCTCAATATTTAAATATATATAAACAAAAACAAAAGAAAAGAACAACGCGTCCATACTTCAAGAGATGACTATTGAAGAAGATTGACTATTAAAGACGATAACACAAAGATAATTGTTATATGTTGGTCACTTGAACCGTGATGAAAGTTTGGAGAGAACAATAATGAAGGTGCATTACATGGGAAGAGAAGAAGAGGAAGGCCAAAGAGTAAATGGGTGCAGAATGTGGTGGATGATCTCCAGATCGGTGTATCGTACTCTCTCTCTCTCTCTCTCTCTCTCTCTCTCTCTCTCTCTCTCTCTCTCTCTCTCTCTCTCTCCCTCTCTCTTTCTCACTCTCTGTGTTTCTATGTTAATTTAGTGTCCTTCTCTCTATGTTATTTAATGTATTACTTTGTAATTGTATATCTGTCTCCATCCCTTTCTCTCCCTCTCTATTACTATCTCTTGTGTACTCTGTCGCTCTTTGTCAATATATCTCTCAATTTCTCTGGTATTAATGACACCATGAACAACCAATAAATCACATTATCTCAACTGCTGGCACTCTTTAAAGGGTACATCTCACTTTTCCTAACTCGTCTATTTTCTTCTCCTCCATCAACAACACACCATTCTTCACTTCACAGGCTGGTGCACAAAAGGCGTGTTTATAAATATCAATTACACTTGTCTGCATTGGGCACCAGCTTGCTCGTCAAAAATATCAAATACCCAGAACAGACACAATATACATCCAATACAGGTTCTCGTAGGACACCTTTAGCTACTCCACCTGAAACTCAAGTCAGACGACATAATCCCGACACATCATGTACCAATAGGCCAGACCAGAAGAGCACAGACCATTCATAACCACTGCACCTGAAATCCAAGCCAGACGGAACACTTTCACCAGACCAAATCCAGATACATTTTATTCCGTAGGGAGAATATTCGATAGGAAGACAGCCTCGCTATTGAATGCATATTTCCCATACGCATAGCCACGAACACATATTGTTGTGAATGTTGTGTAGAATTCTGCACAGAACACCCTACACACTATGCCTATACAGATAGCAAAACAAGTATGTACATAGTTGCAATAAAATCATGTCTATACATTACAACAAACATAAAACATGTACAAGCTGTGATCACTGACATATCAGGACAAGTGCTCATCTCCAACACTAGCTGCCCTTCCGTTTGTGTTAACTATGCGTAGTGTAGAGTATATCTGTGGTGATTACTGTTTTAATTCCAGCTGATTTCATGAGCATACATGGCCACATATATCTTATGACAAGAAACACTCACCGTTGTTAAACTACATTCTTATACATTGTGAGCACTTATAGATCAGTGTTCCCATTCTTTAAATGTTAGCTCTCAAGTTCTTTTTGGGGAGTACATTTCGTATCATGATCGGTAGTAATTAGACGACGTTTGCATCAGAACAAAGTATGGTGTAAAATTCTATCATATGTCAGCACAAGAAATGTCAGAAGTGACTTGGTGAGGATTTTGGAACAAAATGTGTGCCATAGACTTACTGATTATGGGTAGGGCAGTATCCTAAGTCACTCCTTGTGGACTTTACTACACTTGGGCTGAAATGTGTATCAACATCTTGTAGTAAGGGCTACAAATAACGTTTCTTGTTGTTATTTTGTTTCATTGTTATATACCGGTTGATGGTTGCCCTGTGCCATTCTGATAACCGTCTCTGCTGGTGGCGCTGAAATGATGAGGTGCAGAAGCTACATTTTAATCTTAGTCAATAAGCCCCAACAATATTTTTATTAACATAAGTTACACTATTTCATGGCACAAACGTATGTGCCAGCCAAAAATATAAGAAAATCAACGAGAAAATCATCCATTCAGAAAACAGATTCTAGATTTCATATATATGATAATAAAAGAGAAAATCTGGCCGTTATATATTTTCCATTAAGTAAAACAACTTACTGTTGAATCTAAAAACACTGGGGATTTATATGTAAGTTACTCTCTTTCAATTTAAAACCATGTGTGCACAATTTATAATATAAAAGGTGATTAGTTTTAACATATATCACTCAGCAACAGGCTAAGAAACTGTATAGACCAATAACATTGTACTTGTGTTCCCTGCTGCTTAATCTACGATTTGTTTCCCTTGATTAAACATGTTTCTTTTCCAGATGGTCCTTTATACTGAAAATGCATATTCGTAGGTTACCGTACATTACAGCGATCAACACGAGATTCCGTATGTATAATGTTACGCAGAAACAGATGCGCTCAAATCTCCGACAAACCTAGTTGTCATCAAATGTGTTCGGTCTCTCCTAACAGATGTAGAAGGAAGTGAGCGCTGAGTGTTGGGAACCTTCCTCTTCTGTGATCATCGCAACCAGTTAAAATACTTGATTCCTCATTCAAACAAAAGTGATCGAGAACATGCTTCAAGAGACATGTTAACTTGCACACTATTTAAGGTATTACCTCAAATTATGTTTATTTGACCGGATGTCGTCGGTCCAATCAGTCTACAGTGGTTACCAAGCAAGTTGACAGTAATGAACGAACCAAATAAGGGAAATGACAAGACTGTGATTTGTGACCAAGTGCTCGTATTAGAAAGAGGATTATGGAAATCATGTTAAATGCGTTTTTGTTTTTGTTTTCGACTGAGAGTTATTGCAGTTGAACACCTCAAATGGCTGGTTGTCTTTGTTAGGATCAAACTTATCTGCAGCGTTAAAGCAAACATCAGAGACTGTCGTAATCACATGTGTATTAAAGACGAACATCGATACCAGTTGTTTCTTCGTATCATTAAAAACTCTGCGACCGTATTTGATATAATTATCAGGTACATGTATATGTGCCAGCCAAACATATAATAACACAGTAATTCGCATCGCTGCACGTAAACAGAATATTGCACTTGAAGTACTAACCCAAAGGTGGGAAAGCTACGGCCCGGGGGCCGCATGCGGCCTGGCAACTGATATTATGCAGGCCTCGAGGGCATTTAGAAATAAATATTATTACATCGTTTTAAAGTTATTTTGTTTAATTTTACAGAATTTCATGTAACGATTGTTTTAACATTTTTAATAAAATTTCTTTCTAATTTTCTATTTTTGTAAACAGTCCTTGACCTTCGTAATGTAATGCTTACATGCGAATTTATCGATTTTAATATAGAAAAATATGTATCGACATGTAAAACTATAAAAAGGATGATTTAATGAAAAACATATATTTCTCCGGTTAATAAAATGATTTATTTTGCAAGAAAGTATTAAATATAAATAATGTTTTGCTGCTATAAATTGTTTTCATATTTTGAATTTTCATATTAATGTATTTGTTGTAGTAGTCTTGATATAATTCTGAACTGTATTCTGAGTTTACTCCTTGTTTTCCGAATATTTTATATTCAAACACAGTCGGAAGTAAATTTCGTTTCAATTCCTTTTAAAAGTTTTGTAAAATTCTAACTGTTGGAATTTTTTTAAAACACAGAGTGCCACTAAAAAAAATAATTACTGTTGAATATGATTGCATTGTAATGATGAATTGACAACTAAGTACTGTGTTATTAAAGTTAGTAGAAAATCAGTTTCCTTGTTGTGTCGAGAGTCAGTAGCTGTCTTCAAGGAGTACAATTTAAAAAGGCATTATCAAACAAAACATTCCGATGTCGGATACAATTTAACATCCGAAGAGATGGAAACGAAATGCCTGGAGTTGGTAAACAGTTTGGAGAAACAGCAAACTGTTTTCACTAAACAGTCCTAAATTCAAGATGCTGCAACAGAAGCTAGTCTTGTGCAATTACACATAATTGTAAAACAGAACAAGCCATTTCTAATGGCGAGTTCATCAAGGAATGTTTGCTAGACGCAGCAAACATTACGTATCAAGAAAAATAAAAAAACAAACAAACACATTTGACAACACTACTTTATCAAAAAGAACTGTGGTCAGACGTGTTGACAAGATAAGTGACAATTTGATGCATAAACTTCCAGATGCAAGTAAACAGTTTTTATGGTACTCTCTTGCATTACATGAGAGTACCGATGTACATGACCCTGTCCGATTATTGATATGTATACGTGGGATAAACACGTCTTTCATACTCCCTGAAGAATTACTGAGTGTTGAGTCACTCAAAGACACAATCAGAATCCATGATATATCCAATGCTGTTAATAACTGTATTGAAAGAACTGGGTTGGTTTGGAACCAGATGGCAAGTGCTGCAACTGATGGAGCTCTTGCATTGACAGAACAAAATGTAGATCTGGTAAAGTGCATAAATTATACGATATAAGTAGAATATCCTGACCACACATTATTACCACTTCACTGTGTGATCCATCAAGAACGTCTGTGTACAACTGTTTTGAATATCAAGCATGTTATTGACCCAGTTGTCAGTGTCATCAACCCCATCAGATCAAGAGGACTCAATCACAGACAGTTCAAGGCATTACTTGACGATTTGGAAACTTAACATTCCGATGTCCTGTACCACACCAGTTTTCGATGGCGAATGTTAGACCTCAGGGAAGAAATAGTGATGTTCCTAGAGATGAAGGGCATTACATGTGACGTTAATACTAACATTGTCAATAAAGAGTGGAAGTTAGACTTTATGTTTGCCATTGAAATCATGGAAAATTTAAATGAACTTAATGTCAAACTTCAGGGCAATGGTGTGTTTGCAGATGAATTGTATGTTCATATAAAATTATTTCAGTCACAATTCTTCCTGTTCTCCAGACAACCAAGTTAAAATAGATGTTTTGTCACTTCCTTTGCTGAAACAAGAAACCATTTCTGGTAAAATGACTGAAAAGTGCAAAGCCTAATTAAATGCATTGACTGAAACATAGGGTGGAGATTCCAAGATTTCAAGAACTTAAAGCCACAGTTCAATATTCTTCGTTCCCCTTATATGCACTCTGGTAGACTTTACAAGAATGTATAGGACAGAAATGGAATAAGCCTGTAAACAAAGCTGAAAGTCTACAAAGCAGTTGTATTATCCATAATCCTATATGCTTGTGAAACCTGGACTGTTTATTAGTGACACGCTAGGAAATTAAACCACTTCCACACAGTCTGCCTGCGGAGGCTATTGAAGATTAAATGGCAAGACAAAATCCCAGACACTGAAGTTCTAGAAAGAGCCTCCGTGCCCAGTATCCAAACTCTGCTAATGAAGAATCAGATTCGCTGGGATGGTCACTTAACTTGCATACCAGATCACAGGCTCAATAAACGATTTTTTTTTAACGGTGATCTGCGTTGTGGTTAACGCTCCCAGTACGGCCAGAGGAAATGCTTTAAAGACTGAAAATCTCACTGACAGTTTTAGGAATTCATCTTTACATCTGGGAGACTGAGGCCTAAGGCCTCTTGTGAATTTGACGACGTTCATGCTATTCGACGACAGATCGCTAACGTAGCCACTAAAGCTGGCTTTGAAGGGATGGAGGAAGCTGACATTGATGAGCTGCTTACATCACATGGAGAAGACTTGGCTAATGACGATTTAATGCAACTTGACGTGCAGAGAGCTCAGCAGGGAGAGAAGCACCCTGTTGCAACCCCCACACATCGAATGTTGACAGCTGAACGTTAGTCACAATTCTTTCAATTGATTGATGTGGCAATGGATATAATAAATGAGGGTAACCCGAACAGTGAAAGGAGCTCCAAAGTGTCGAGAGCAGTAACAAGCGCCATCAACTGTTACAGGGAGTTAAGCGCCATCAACTGTTACAGGGAGTTTTACATAGAGAAAAGGAAACATGCTGTGCAGCAGTCATTGGACACAGTTTTGTTCAAGCAGAGAAGAGCCAGGTAAAGAGTTACAGTTTCATCCTCAGATGAAGAGGCAGAATTTAATGCTTCTACGTCCCAATGGTTCTACCATTCACCCCCAACCCACCTCTATTTAGCCAAAAAATATCAACAACCATCAAAATACACATGACTGTGGTACACAATACATTGTATGTCATTTAATTATCTGGGTAATAGTGTTTCGCTATACGTCGTTTCACTTATCGTCGCGTTTTCCAAAAACGTAACCCCGACGTTAACCGGGGCCTACCTGTATATGAATTACATAATTCAAGATGTATATCTCCAGTATAATATATTGTGATAAGCATTCTGGTGACCTGGTCTATTTCACATTCTTATAAGTCATTGATTAATGGCACCCTTTATATTTAATTATGAAAACTTGCACTTCTGGAAGACATTATCAACATTAATAACAATGCATCGATACATTTTAAAACACTTCAAGTATTTAATATGCGCAGTATCGGAAAGCAGATTAAAAGCAACTTACCATCCATCCATCATGTGCTATGCCGATAAACGTGGGTGGTCATGTTTTGCATCTCACTCGATCGCCAGAGTCGTGGATCAGCTCCGTGTTCCTGCCTCGACCATGTCACGCGGCCAAGCCATCCAGGTATTTAAATCTCTGTCTTCCGCATGGTCTCTTCTCTTCGATCTTGCCAGTTGTCACCAAGTTCTCCAAGTCGTTTCTTTTCATAACATGCCGAAAAATGTTGACTGTATATGTCTAATGACTCTAATCAGTTAACTATCTTCATTTGTTTCTTGAAGGACTTGTTCATTAGTTTTTCTATCTGTCAATGACATTCTTTGCATTTTCCCCAGAAACCAAATTTCCACAGCCATCATATATTTTTCAGCTTGAGAGCTCATAGTCCACGCTTCACATCTATACAAAAGTACAGGTTCTATGTAGCACTTCAACACGCTTTTCCTAGCTTCAATTGATATCTTTTTATTGGTCAGTATGTTTTTCATCTTACAAAAGGCAACCTTCGCAATGGCAATTCTTGTTCTAATCTCTACAAGGCATCTCCCATCAGATAGTATGACTGTTCCGAGATAACTGTACCGATTCACTTACTTAGGAAAACGTCTATTTACTCGTATTTCACATAGTGGTATTTCCTCCCTCATGGTGCCTACCATAATCTGTGTCTTCTTACTATTACATTCTAACCCTAGTTGTTCCATCCATCCATCCATCATGTGCCATGCCGGTAAGCGTGGGCGGTCATGTTCTGCCATCTCACTCGATCACCAGAGTCGTGGATCAGTTCCGTGTTTCTGTCTCGACCATGCCACAAGGCCAAGCCATCCAGATACTTGTTTCTAGGTCTTCCCCTTGGTCTGTTCCCCTCGATCTTACCAGTTGTCACCAAGTTCTCCAAATCATTTCTTCTCATAACATGTCCAAAAAATTGTGACTGTCTACGTCTAATTTCTCTAATCAGTTTACGATCTTCATTTGTTTCTTGAAGGACTTGTTCATTGGTCTTTCTGGCTGTCCATGGTATTCTTTGCATTTTCCTCAGAAACCACATTTCTACAGCCATCAGATGTTTTTCAGCCTGGCTGCTCATTGTCCAAGCTTCACATCCATATAAAAGTACAGGTTCTATGTAGCACCTTAACACTCTTTTTCTCGTTTCAATTGACATCTTTTTATTGGTCAGTATGTTTTTCATCTTGCTAAAGGCTACTTTTGCCATGGCGATTCTTGTTCTAATCTCTTCCAGGCATCTCCCATCAGATGTTATCACTGTTCCGAGATAATTGTACCTATTCACTTGTTGAAGAATATTCCCATTTACTTGTATATTATACTGTGGTATTTCGTTCTTCCTAGTGACGACCATAATCTGTGTCTTTTTACAATTTAATTCTAACCCTTGTTGTTCACTGTGTGTAACAACCGCATCTACTAAATTTTGCAGGTCCTGTTCATTGTGAACACAACATGATTTTCTTGGCATCTGTAAAGAAGGTAGCTTGCCATTGCTTTCCTTCCCAGCAGTGACCATACTGGTCAGTGACCGTAGCCATTGTCTCCTCAAAAAAGAGATCCTCTGCCTACCGTCGTGAAGGTGGAGACCATAACCTACAACTATCTGTCGGCTGCTCTTCATCTTCATCCACCACCTGCACCCATGGCTTCACGTAACCCTGATCGGGGGGCTAAACGGGTACTCCACCTTGCCCAAGGGTGTCCCGTAGGCTAGCGGAGAGAAGGAGGCGCCTTACTTCTCCTTTGATTGGGGATACCCCTACCCCGCTACCCAAACTACTAGTTGTTCACTGTGTGCAAAAACCACATCTACTAAATGTTGCAGGTCTTGTTATTTATCTGCAATCAAGACTGTATCATCGGCATATCTAATCTTATTGATGTATCGTTCCCCCAATGTTGATTCCTTCCATATCCTCTATATTTCAGACAATATTTTCACTGTACAGGGAGATAAGTGCTGGAGACATTACACATCCCTGTGTCACACCTCTTTTCATATGCAGATATTGACACTAAATCATTATCAGTTCTGATGTCTTACAAGTCTAAGGTCAATTCCGTCAATGTGTAGATCTTCAAGCATCCATATCATGTCGAAATGTCTCACTTTATCGAAAGCCTTTGTGTAGTCAATAAAGCACAGATATAAATCTTTGTTTTTTTTTCGTTTTTTTTTTTTATAGAACGTCCAATTACTGTTCTCAGTATATACACAACATTTACTGTACATTGATTAATGGCGCCCGTTATGATATTTAATTATGAAAACTTGCGCATCTGGAAGACATTATATCATTACTAATAATGCATCGCTGTTCTTGATTCCTGGGCAAATTTTACGTTCAGTAGTTTGCCATTGCTTTCTGAACGACCGGCTTCTATACCATTTTCGAAAAAAACCAGAACCGCTGTGTTTCGAACCCGGGTATACGGGTTCACAAACCACGTTTTCAAGCACTTAGCCACAGAGACAGAAAACCGACAGAGACCGGGGTGTCAAAGACTTAGGAGAGAGCTCTAAGCTAAGGAGAGCTAAAATAGAGCTTAGGAAGAGGGCAAGTGACGTAACAGGATAGGAGACCAGACAGAAGAGACACAAACGCTATAAATAGCTATAACGGGACACACTTGTGTCAACAAGCAGGGCAACCAGTACAGATGAGCTGGGATTACCCAAGAGACGGGAAACCCACTTCACGAGGAAGGACCAAGTAATTCTGGTCAGCACAGCCCAGTGCCCAGCACGTAAACTAACGAACGCACGCTGAGCTAATTGCCCGTGTCTGAACACGCCACGCTCAGCGGGCTCTGACAGACCGGACGGCGTAGGAATCAGACGTGTATCCGCTGGGGATACTTTGTAGTTGTTAAGGACAGTATAATAGTTATATAGTTTAGCTTAGCTTCAAGAGTTATAATATTAAGATCATCTCCTCATTCCATCTTATCTTCATCACATCCTATGATGTTTAATACCGTTGTGGTATTCCGCTCGTGGAGCTATTGTATGATCAGCTCCGAATAAAAATGTATCCTTTTGCAAACAATACGAGTGTCACTTTCGTGTAGTGCAAAAGAAGGGAATCCTTGTATGCCTGTCGCAAGTGAGTTGCTGACACGGGGGTTATAGCTGCGCTAGATTTTACTAGAAAGCAGCAAGTCAAATGGTTTGGCCATGCAATCAGGTTACCAACTAACAGTATAGCACAACAAGCAATGATGTACAGACCAGATGGAAGCAGAGGAAGAGGCCGACCACGTAGACGATGTACGCAGGGAATAGCAGAGACCATGGGAATATCAATACATGAAGCCCATAAGCGGGCAATCTTCCGCTGTTTATACCTCACCTCGACGCCGCAACGTACAAGAGGAACATGACGAGATGAGATGAGAGATGAGATAATTAATGTCTTGGCCTCTCCTTGACGTCATTCTGTTTGAAAACAATTTCTTCAGACATGATGTTCTAAGCATCTGAATAGCAGGTAGTCTGCCGTTGCTTTCCTTCTTGATATTAGCCATACTGTTGATGACCAAAGCAAGTGTCTCTATAATTAGATGCTCTACCTATCGGTGGGACACTTGAGACCATCATCAACAACTAGCTGTCGGCAACCCCCCAGCTCCATCCACCACCTGTTCATGTGATTTCTGGTTACCCTCATTCCTAGACTACGCTGGAACTAGTCTGAATGTCACAAACAAGTAAAGAGATCTATCCGTAGTTATCCAATGCAGCTAGGTCCACGCCCATCCCTTAATATTGGTTGTTTTGTTTTTGTTTATACGTCTCTACTCCGTGTCTTAGGTCTTAGCTCTATGTATTTTGTCGTATAGATTCCAGACAATTGCTTTATAAGAAATACTATTCCGAACCATTGTTTAATGCATGTCCTATCCAGCGCCAGAATCTATTGGTTAAATTGCATTTGTTTAGTTCTTTCCATGACCTCGACATTGTTGATTCTGTCATACAACTTTTTTTTTCGCATATCCTTTACAGGACATTGCAATCAACACCAGCATTTTTCAGCAGCTGTTGATGTCTTGGCAAGTGTTACGTTTAATAGTTTGTCATTGATTTCTGAACGAACGGCTCACATACATCAGTGAGTAACCAGCGCGACGCTATCCGCTGCCAAGTCTCGCGCAGCTGTGTTTCGAACTTGAGTATAGAGGATTAAGAACAACGTCTTTAACTCCTTCGCCATGGAGGGCGGCCATACAACTTTAGTCCCTGTATATTGAGAAAGCACAAATTAATGAAGTTAATTTTTTTTTCTACAGCACACATTAGAAAAAATAGCCATAATGATATAAAATAATAATGGTAGATTATAATGCAAAAGTAGGTACATGAAGAGCGTAAAATGAGAGGCACGTTTTAGGAAAAAATGTAATTGGAAACAGAGATGATGCAGGTGACAAATTAATTGAAATTTGAACAAAGAGTGCATTAATGATAGCCTACACATTATTACACAACATCCAAGAAGACTATTTACATGGAAGTTCCCAAGCAGTACTACCAAAAACCAGTCGGATTATTATTTTAAATGAAAATCAGGCGTAACATCAGCAACCAACCCTACAATGTGCAATTTGTGATATAGTTCAACAGGTATTAGAAGCAGATCTGAAAGTAAATCTCAAAAAGCTTACCTGTGGAACAAGGCCACTTTGTTATAATCTCAAAAAGCTTACCTGTGGAACAAGGCCACTTTGTTATAATCTCAAAAAAGTACCCGATGCACGCAACGTAGATGTTAAGAGTCGTTGTGAGGTCTCGATGTCTATAAAGGAGGACATAACACCTGACGAAATGGCAGTACAAGCAAGAGTTATCTTGATAGTTTAGTTTAGTTGTTTTTGTTTTTTTAAGCATATCCTTTACAGGACTTAGCTGTCAACACCAGCATCTTTCAGCTGTATGTTGATCTCTTGGCAAGATTACGCTCAGTAGTTTGCCATTGCTTTCTGAGCGGCCGGCTCAGTATCCGCAAGTCACGAGCGGGGGTCGAACCGCCTCAGCTCTCGCTCCGCTACGAGACTCTGCGTGATAAACGGGATTACAGAGAGAAAGTGTTGTAACCCCACAGCCAGAGAGACCGGCTAGTTTAGTTTAGTTTAGTTTATAGATCAACATCACGGCACACGGGTGCAACCCATAAGTGCTCCGTTCTCCTCCTAACTCAAACCTGAGTCTGGAGAAACTCAGCTCAGTGTACGAACTCCGTAGCACCGCCGAGGATCCTGAAATACTTGGGTAGATTTTTAACTCGAAATTTTGCCCGGGCAGCGCCGCTAGGCTACTCTTTTTCGATTTCAGCAGCCAAAGATTTAATTCCGACTAAGAATAAATTTCATAAGCCGCGGACTACATCAGATTCGCTGGAATTAATAAAACAACGAACGGAAATGAAACCGAAAAGAGGCGAAACCAATAAAAGCAGGATGAAGTATACACTGATAACACAGGAAAATAGAAAGAACACAAGAAAGGTCAAATATCAGTATATACAAGATTGTTGTATTAAAACAGAGCAATATCATCCGAATGGAATATATTATGAAATATCCAAAGAAATTAAGTTTTTGGGAAGAAATATTTGACCTCAATCAACTGTTAGCAGTGATATGTTGGAATATACCCTAACGGAATCTGGGAAAAATTCTAAAAAGATGGAATAAGTACTAAATTTGTATGCTTGATATGAACGACTGTGAAGATATGAATGAGATGCATGAGCCAATGACAGCAGAGACAAAACATGAACCCTTATCAGATGAAATTGCATGGGCAATAAAGAACCTGAAGAATGGTAAATCACCAGAAAGTGATGAGATACCAGTTGAACTAATAAAAGCGGGGAGAGAAGAAAACATTCAAATCTATCACGCATTATGTAAAGAGTTATTGAAATAAGGTATATGGCCAACATATTGGTACAGAATTATTTTCATTCCGATACCAAAATAGGACAACTTTAAATTACGCACCAACTGTAGAACTGTTGCCTTGAGAAGTCATGCAAGTAAAATTCTATTAACATTATATAGAAAAGATTTCTTTTAAAAAAATGAAGAAGAGATTAACGTAGT